>ML798859.1:267387-298833 GCA_009831015.1 Picea engelmannii
TAAATCTCTTCCTCCAAATCCCCATGGAGAAAAGTTGTTTTTACATCTAACTGTTCAAGATGCAAATCTTCTACTACCACAAAACTTAAAATAGTCCTAATTGAAGTCATTTTAACAACAGGAGAAAATATTTCATCAAAATCTATACCTTTCTTTTGTGCAAACCCCTTTACTTCAAGTCTAGCCTTGTACCGCTTTTCTCCTCCATCTTCTTCCTTCAACTTGTAAACCCATTTATTCTGCAATGCTCTTTTTCCCGTGGGCAACTGAACCAAGTCCCAAGTATGGTTATTTTCCAAGGAATCCATTTCCTCTTTCATGCTTTTCTCCCACTTATTTTTGGTGTCTACCTGCATTACCTCTTCATAACATTCTGGTTCACCAGAATCAGTCAACAATAAATAATACAATGAAGGAGAGTATCGTTCAGGGGGTATACTTAACCTGGTAGATCTTGTAACAACACTTGTAGGTGTTTGAGGTACCTACTCCTTCTNNNGGAATTTCTTTTTCAGTGATCTCATCAAGCACTGTGTATTCTTGTTTTTCTGTTTCCTATTTCTTTCCCTACAATTGATCTTTGTACATGACCTTTTCTTTGAATATGACATATCTACTCCTAATGATTGTGTTATTTTCATAATCCCATAAGCAATAACCAAAATCATTAACACCATATCCAATAAAGCTACACTTCTTGGATTTTGCCTCAAGCTTTGTTCTATTTTCTTTATCAATATGGACAAATGCTTCACAACCAAAAAATTTCAAAAAAGAATAGTTTACCTTTTTTCCTGTCCATTCCTCCTCTGGAATTATACCATCCAAAGAGATTGAAGGTCCTTTGTTTATTACATAAACAACAGTATCTACAGTATCTGCCCAAAACTATAAGGGAAAACCAGCATGCAATCTCATACTCCTTGCATGCTCCATGATTGTCCTGTTCATCCTTTCTAACACACAATTTTCTTGTGGTGTTCGTGGAACTGTCTTCTCTCTACAAATCCCATGGTATGAATAGTAATAATCAAACTCCTTGCTGCAGTATTCACCTCCGTTATCTGATCTGAGACACTTCAAACTTTTTCCTGTCTCATTCTCAACTAAAGCTTTCCATTTCTTAAAAGTATCAAAAACATCAAATTTTTGTCGAATGCAATAAACCCAAGTTTTTTCTAGTTGCATTATCAATAAAAGTAACATAATAATTAGAGAGAACAAGAGATGATACATGAGCTGGTACCCATACATCTTTATGCACAAGCTCTAACCTTTCATTCTTCTTTTCTTTTCTGACTCTGAGAAATCTGACTCTCTTTTGTTTTCCATAAACACAATGCTCACAGAAGTCCAAATCAATTTGTTTAAGATATGGAAGCAAATTTCTTTTGTGAAGTATATGTATACCCTTCTCACTCATGTGTCCCAGCCTATGATTCCATAGTGGTGTATCCACTCCTGTAGAAGCTAAAGATATAGAAGAGTCAGTATTACCAGTACATAAATACAATGTACCTACCTTCTCTCCTTTCTCTATCACCAATGATCATTTGATGACCTTCCACGTCTTATCTGTAAATATGGATATACAACCTTCACTTGCCAACTTCCCTGTTGAAATTAGATTTTTCCTTAAATCTGGAATATGTCTTACCTCTTTCAACAACCATTGGTTTCCATTTCGTTGCTTTATTTTTACCTTTCCCATTCCAACAATTTTGCATGGTGCATCGTCACCCAAATGAACCTGTCCAAAATCACCTTGAACATAATATAGAAAATGTTTCCTATGGGGTGTGGCATGAAATGAAGCCCCTGAATCTACTACCCAAGACTCAGAAATATTATCTACAGAAAGAATCAAAGCATCATGTAACAAATCACCTATTACATTTACTTCCCGAGTTCTCTGCTGCTGTCCATCTCTTTGTTTCTTTGGAGCTTGCAATCTTTCTTCATATGTCCTTTCTTCCCACAATTCCAACACTCTATCTTTCCAAGTCTGGATTTGGATCTACCCTTCCTAGAATTCCCACGGTTCCCTGAGCCCTTTCCTCTATCCTTTTTTCTTCCCCTGTTCTCCATGTTCAACGTATTACCTGATGTCTCACCTGTGCTTTCCCGTCGCATTTCCTCACTAAGGATAACACCAAAAACATCATCAAATTTTAAAGTATTTGAACCAGAGACAGAGTTACTTATAGCCATGACCAATCCATTCCAGCTTTCTGGCAATGAGAACAATATTAGAAGAACCCTAACCTCATCATCAAACTCCACTTTTACAGAACTTAGTTGATTAGTAACCGTATTAAATTCATTTAAATGATCTGCAACAAACCCACCTTCCGACATCTTCATATTAAATAATCTATTCATTAGATATACCTTATTGGACACCGAGGGTTTTTCATACAATTTGGCCAACGCGTCCATCAAACCCTTCTTTGTCTTTTCTTTCAAGATATTGAAAGCCACCGATGCTGCCAAGCTCAGCCGTATCATTCCTAGAGCCTTTCTGTCAAGAATCTCCCATTCTTCGTCCTTCATGGCCGTCGGCTTCTTTGCTACTCCTCTCAATGGTAGGAATAGATCCTTCTGATATAAATAATCTTCCATCTGCATCTTCCGTAACTGGTAGTTTTGGCCGTTAAATTTGTCAACCCTAAACTTTCCATCTTCTGACATTGCTCCCACTCGAACCAGGAACCCTCTTTTCCTGCGAGTTACCTTTTGCTCTGATACCAGTTGTTAGAAAAATAGGACCGTAGAGCAATAAAATAAAACAAATGTGGAAACAAAACATAGAAGATACACAATACAAGAGAGACACGGATTTACATGGTTCACCTAGTGTGGGCTACATCCACCAGGGAAATTTCTAGGTCCTTCCTTTATTATTATCCAGCAAATGAAGGGATACAACCTACAACAAAACCCACTGTAACTTCCTCTTCTTTCTCTCACAGTCTCCTCTCTCAGAACACAATATTTTCCATCATACATAGCCGCAATACATTTCCCTCATAAAAGAGGGTTGCCTTCTAGGGAAAAAAACCCTAAAATAATCTCTATCGTTAGATCAGTGACCTTATAATGAACGGTCCAGATTTACAATGAAATTACAATATACTTTTAAAAGACAATTTTTTTCTTCGGGGGCTTCGCCCCCGAACCTCTGCTTGCCCCCAACGGGGGGGATAGCCCCCCCGAACCTCGCAGAGGGGGTACCCCCCCTCTGCACTCCCCCGCGTGGAAGAGTGTACATACTTCTGGGGTGTAAATACTTCATGGGATATAAACACGACTGAAAGTAAAAGACCTCTGAATCAGGAAGATAATCAGGCTCCACAACCAACAAGAAGAAGGTTGTTTATCCATATAATAAAGTGAATTTGATGGTTCTCCCATTACTTGTGTATTCTTACATGTGTCTCTATGTGTGTTTATATGTAATGTTGTAACATATGCTACTCTACGTAAGGAACTACTGGTAACCTCTTATACTTTCCTTCAACTAAAACAACAATATACCATATGTTTCCAAGAATCGATCATAATAATGGATAACAATGTTATGGTGCCTGAAATATTACACCTTCAACATCATTTGCTTTTGTCCTTCCTTAAATTTAAACATTGATCTAGAATGGTCTTTTGAATCCCTTTTCTCTATTTCATGCCATTTATTAGGACCCATCACCACTTTCTTACGTCTCTTCATCAAAACAATGAAACTATTGGTCGTTATCCCAAACCTCTTAGATGCATCAAGAAATTTTCCTAAAGAATGCAAAACAATCTCTAGTTTTTGTTTTCTCTCTATAAGGAGATCCAATTTCTCAAGATCATCCTTCAAATTTGCATGGTGGGATGTGCAACGTTGAAGTGTCAATTCTTGAACATTGCCTTCCCAATGAAACTCCATGCCAATGTCCAATGGATAGGTGGTTATATAGGTGTAATATTCATTTTATTGAAAAATCACCCCTATTTGACCTTCACCCTCACCCTCCGATTGATATTCACCCTCTGCTTAATTATTTCCCCCAACATTATCCCAATCATCTACACATTTAGAAACATTTGTATATATTTACGACAATGCAGAAAAACATATATACACATGTCCATATGAACTTGATTTATATAAAAACATAAAAAAAGAAAAGAAATTTACTAGCCATAGATTGTTGATGTTATTAGGGGTGTACATTGGTCGACAGGGGGGAATCTATGTTAAAACTTTCCCCAAATGATGAATAGGAAATTATCACATTGATCCATCATGCAATGGATCAACTCGAGCACCTCCTATAGATGGTTGTGAACTCTCTCACAATGTTGTTTCTTATGATTCTCTACTGAATGATGCATCTGAAAAGAAATTTATCAAGTACAATGAATTTTATCAATTTCAAAACTTATGAAAACAAGATAAATATGCAAGTATGAACACCATTTAACATGTGCATATAAAAATGTATACCTTGATCTCTATCCTAACTAGATCTAGATGAATTTTACTATCTTCCATACTAACTAAATCTCCTTGTTTGATTAAACTCCCTTGCATCACTAGTTTTCCCTTCCTGAATAGGGTTCCCTGTCAAACTAGGGATCTGTATTGAGTGAGGGTTACCTATGTATCTAGGGGTCCATGTCAGAATAGGGCTCTATGTCAGACTAAGGGACCCACTAATTCTTTCATTGGAAAACCTAAAGAGTTTGCGAGTCATAATTGGAGACTCATGTTGCAATGAATCCTCTCGATCCATATATATTATATATGTACCATGATGCAAATCTATGACAAGAAACAATTGTAATGCATTGTTGGAGTAGACTATTTTGGGTACAATGCAACAAACAAGGAATACATCTAAGGAATGGACCAAAGGAAGCAACATGCACCAGGAAAGAAGGGAAATAAATGAGATGGAAAGAAAGGAAAGAAGTGTGCTAAGAATTAAGGAGAAAAAGCGTAGAGTCAAAGAAATGAACCATTATATCGAAGACCAATCGCGTGAAAGAAGTTATTTTGTCGACAAGCCTAATCCACAAGGGTTAAGGTTTTGGGTTATGAT
Organism: Picea engelmannii; assembly: GCA_009831015.1. Classification (NCBI taxonomy): domain Eukaryota; kingdom Viridiplantae; phylum Streptophyta; class Pinopsida; order Pinales; family Pinaceae; genus Picea; species Picea engelmannii. The sequence continues at coordinate 272,478 of ML798859.1, forward strand.
GTAAGGATTTTACCCATTTTTTAAGTATGAATAGAAGATGTATGGGGGAGATAGGGTGTGTATCTTCTGAGCATAGATTGAGATACTTTTGAGCACCTTTCTGAGTTTTGAGTCGTAGTACTAGTTTTTGGTTGAGAGTTATAGAGATTGGATTGTATCAGTTTTGAAGACTTATGGAGTGTAACTATGGTTCAAGTCACAATATGTGGATCTTGGTTTGATGTTGGTTAAACTCATTATTTCTACACTTTTGATGTAATGTGTGTAGCACAGAACTTTTGATGAAGAATAATAAATAAGAATAAGATCTTCATACACATAGCCCCGGGAAGGTGAACCAATGTAAAATATGGTGTCTCTATGTGTGTTTCTCTTATTTCCCCATGATTTCCATCCCTTCCATGAATGTAGAAAATTGGGTCCTACAATCACCTATAATCCATCTCAGGTGAGATTGCATTGTGCACTCTGTGCATAGTGTTTCCTTTTGGTTTACCAGAGGGGCCAATGGTTTCTAGGGTTTTTTTGGAGAACTAAGGTATAAATTAGGTCAGCTTATACATCCAACAAATAGTTCCGGTGCAGAAAAAGCAACTTGATTTTGTGCAAAAAGATAACATAAGTTCCAGGTATACACCGCACTGGTATTTATAGAGGTATGTGTTTATTGATTTGCATGAGGCATATTTCTGTTATTTACCAGAGTTGAAGGATACTCATCCAACTAATCAAATAAGTCCACTAGAGTGGACCACTGAGAACATTGTGTGATTAGAAAGAGTCAATAACAAATTCATTCCCCTAATGTACCTTTTCTTAAACAATATTACTGCAGGGTTTATTACTGAATTTGCAGTCGATACAAGAAAGTCATACACTGTTGTAGAGAAGGAATTATTGAAGGTACCAAGAGGAAGGTACATTAGGTCACTTTACATGTAGATCAAGATCTTATTACATGATAAAGGAGTGATGACAATGGAGTCAGACAACTAAATCACTATGTACGCATGGGGGAACTAGGGGAAGAACTAAGGAAGATTTGAGATAAGGAGAGGGTTCTGAAGAGAGGCTAGAATAAGGAAGAAATGGACCCCATAATGATGGATGAGGAACAAACCAAGGATATATTGAGAAGATATGGAGTGATGCACAAAATAATACCCTACTTGTATAAGATCAATAACAAAAAGAGGGCAGTATTCGAGTGAGAGGGCTTGGACGGTGATGAGGAAGAGGTAGAGGATCTCTGTGTGATGGGGTAGATTGAGGAAATACTGCATTCCACATATGAGAGGAAAACCATAGGTCATGGGTCTGGCACAGAAGAATGGTCTCCATTCTAGATATGAATTAGTATGGAAAACACAACGCCATGTGCAACTAAGTGTTAGAAAAACAGGACCGCGGAGAAATAAAATAAAACAAATGCAGAAACAAAACACAGAAGATACACAATACAAGAGAGACACAGATTTATGTGGTTCACCCAATGTGAGCTACATCCACTAGAGAAATTGTCAGGTCCTTCCTTTATTATTATCCAGCAAATGAAGGGATACAACCTACAACAAACCCGTTTTAACTTCCTCTTCTTTCTCTCACAATCTCCTATCTCATAATACAATATTCGCCATCCACCATAGCCACAATACATTTCTCTCATAAAAGAGGGTTCCCTTCTAGGGAGAAAAACCCTAACATAATCTCTATCGTTAGATCTGCAACCTTATAATGAATGGTCCAGATTTACAATGAAATTACAATATACATTTACAAGGCAATTTTTCCTTCGGGGGCTTTTCCCCCGAACCCCCACTTGCCCCCAGACCCCCCAGTCGAGGGGATTACCCCCTTGGACCCCGCAGAGGGGGTACCCCCCCTCTGCACTCCCCTGCGTGGAAGAGTACTTCTACGGTGTAAATACTTCATGGGGTATAAACATGGCTGAAAGTAAAAGACCTCTAAATCAGGAAGATAATCAGGCTCCATAAACAACAATCTCCCACTTGGAGACTGATCTCAACAACTCCACCGCTGTTGTATATGATGGACTCTGAACCTTCTTGGACCTGGAAAATTTCTCATCTTCATATTCATTCTTGAAGACCAACTGAAAATGATTAGTAACTCAGTTTTTCCTTGGTTACTCCCTTTGTTAACATGTCTGCAGGATTATGGCTAGTGTGTATATTTTCCAACTTCAAATGTCCATCTTCCAAGGTGTATCGTATGAAGTGGTACCTCAACTGTATATGATTAGTCTTCGAATGGAAGGTTGAGTTCTTTGAAAGATGAATGATACTCTCACTGTCACAGTACAACCTACTATTCTCTTGCTTCTTTCCCAATTCCTCCATAAACCTCTCTAACCAAATCATCTCTTTACTAGCCTCTGTAGTAGAAACATACTCTGCCTCTGTTGTTGAAAGTGAAACAACCTTTTGCAGTTTTGAAATCCAACTTATTGTTGTTCCACCTATAGTAAACACATTCCCTATGGTACTCCTCTTGCTATCTTTATCACCTGCCATATCTGAATCATCATATCCTTGTAGAACAGTTTCTGAACCTCCAAAACATAATGAATGATTAGAAATACCTCTCAAGTATCTGAGAATCCACTTTACTGCCTCCCAATGTTCTTTACCTGGATTGCTCATATATCTACTCACAACTCCCACTGCATGTGCAATATCTGGTCTTGTGCAAACCATTTCATACATCAAGCTGCCAATTGCTGATGAATATGGGACCCTGGATAGGTATTCTATCTCCTCCTGTGTCTTGGGACACATTTCCTTAGTTAATTTGAAATGGATGGCCAAAGGTGTACTAACTAGTTTTTCATTCTGCATTCTAAACCTCTCCAACACCTTCTCTGTGTACTCACCCTGAGGCAATGTCAATTTGCGATTTTTTCTGTCTCTTTTTATTCTCATGCCAAGGATTTTCTTTGCAGCACCCAAATCCTTCATTGCAAATGAATTGGCTAATTTATTCTTGAGCATATTTATATCCTGCATATTAGACCCTGCAACAAGCATCTCATCTACATACAATAGAAAGATAATACAGCTTCCATTTTCTAGCCTTTTAAAATAAACACGGTGATCATAATGACATCTACTATAACCCTGTTATGTCATAAACCTATCAAAATTCAAATACCACAGCCTTGGATCTTTCTTTACGCCATACAAGCTCTTCTTCAACCTGCATACCAAAATCTCCTTCCCTTTGACCTCATACCCTTGTGGTTGCTGCATATAAATCTGTTCCTCCAAATCCCCATGGAGAAAAGTTGTTTTTACATCTAACTGTTAAGATGCAAATCTTCTACTTCCACAAGACTTAAAATAGTCCTAATTGAAGTCATTTTAACAATAGGAGAAAATATTTCATCAAAATCTATACCTTTCTTTTGTGCAAAACCCTTTACAACAACTCTAGCCTTGTACCACTTTTCTCCTCCATCTTCTTCCTTCAACTTGTAAACCCATTTATTCTGCAATGCTCTTTTTCCTGCAGGCAAATGAACCAAGTCCCAAGTATGGTTATTTACCAAGGAATCCATTTCCTCTTTCATTCCTTGCTCTCACTTCCTTTTGGTGTCTACCTGCATTGCCTCTTCATAACATTCTGGTTCACCAGAATCAGTCAACAATAAATAATACAATTAAGGAGAGTATCGTTCAGGGGGTATACTTAACCTGGTAGATTTTCTAACAATACTTGCAGGTGTTTGAGGTACCTGCTGCTCCTATTGTTGTACATTTTGATTTTCTGGTTCCTTTGGAATTTCTTTTTCAGTGATCTCATCAAGAACTATGTATACTTGTTTTTCTTTTCCCTGTTTTTTTCCTGCAACTGATCTTTGTACATGACCTTCTCATTGAATATAACATCTATACTCCTAATGATTTTGTTGTTTTCATAATCCCATAAGAGATAACCAAAATCATTAACACCATATCCAATAAAGGTACACTTCTTGGATTTTGCCTCAAGCTTTGTTCTATTTTCTTTATCAACATGGACAAATTCTTCACAATCGAAAGTTTTCAAAAAAGAATAGTTTACCTTTTTTCTTGTCCATTCCTCCTCTAGAATTCTACCATCCAAAGAGCTTGAAGGTCATCTGTTTATTAAGTAAACAACATTATCTGCATCATCTACCCAAAATTGTAAGGGCAAACCAGCATGCAATCTCATACTCCTTGCACACTACATCATTGTCTTATTCATCCTTTCTGACACACCATTTTCTTATGGTGTTCTTGGAACTATCTTCTCTCTACGAATCCCATGGTATGAACAATAATCATCAAACTCCTTGCTGCAATATTCACCTCCATTATCTAATCTGAGACACTTCAAACTTTTTCCTATCTCATTCTCAACTAAAGCTTTCCATTTCTTAAAAGTATAAAAAACATCAGATTTTTGTCGAATGCAATAAACCCAGGTTTTTCTAGTTGCATCATCAATAAAAGTAACATAATAATGAGATCCACCAAGATATGATACCTGAGTTGGTACCCATACATCTGTATGCACAAGCTCTAACCTTTCATTCTTATTTTCTTGTCCAACTCCGATAAATCTAACTCTATTTTGTTTTCCATAAACACAATGCTCACAGAAGTCCAAATCAATTTGTTTAAGATCTGGAAACAAATTTATTTTGTGACAGATCTGCATACCCTTCTCACTCATGTGTCCCATCCTATGATGCCACAATGTTGTATCCACTCATGTAGAAGATAAATATATAGAAGAGTCAGTATTACCAATACATAAATACAATGTACCTACCTTCTCTCCTTTTTCTATCACCAATGATCCTTTCATGACCTTCCATGTCTTATCTGTAAATATGGATATACAACCTTCACTTTCCAACTGCCCGATTGAAATTAGATTTTTCCTTAAATATGGAACATGTCTTACCTCTTTCAACAACCATTGGTTTCCATTGCGTTGCTTTATTTTTACATTTCCCATTCCAACAATTTTGCATGGTGCATCATCACCCAAATGAACCTGTCCAAAATCACCTTGAACATAATCTAGAAAATGTTTCCTATGGCGTGTGGCATGAAATGAAGCCCCTGAATCTACTATCCAAGACTCAGAAATATTATCTATAGAAAGAATCAAATCATCTTGTAACAAATCACGTGTTACATTTTCTTCCTGATTTCTCTCCTGTTGTCCATCTCTTTGTTTATTTGGAGCTCTGCAGTCTCTCTTTAGATGTCCTTTCTTCCCACAATTCTAGCACCCTATCTTTCCAAGTCTGGATTTGGATCTACCCTTCCTAGAATTCCCACGGTTCCTGAAACCCCTTCCTCTATCCTTTTGTCTTTCCCTGTTCTCCATGTTCAATGCATTTCCTGATGTCTCACCTATGCTTTTCCATCGCATTTCCTCACTAAGGATAACACCAACAACATCATCAAATTTTAAAGTATTTGAACCAGGGACAGAGTTACTTACAACCATGACCTAGTAATTCCAGCTTTCTGGCAATGGAAACAAGATTAGAAGATCCTTGACCTCATCATCAAAGTCCAGTTTTATAGAACTTAGTTGATTAGTAACCGTATTAAAATCATTTAAATGATGTGCAACAGACCCACCTTCCAACATCTTCATATTAAATAATCTCTTCATTAGAAATACCTTATTGAATGTCGAGGGTTTTTCATACAATTTCGCCAATGCGTCCATCAAACCCTTCATTGTATTTTCTTAATATTGAAAGCCACCGACGCTACTAGGATCAGCCGTATTGTTCCTAGAGCCTTTCTGTCAAGAATCTCCCATTCTTCATCCTTTGTAGCCATCATCTTCTTTGCTATTCTACCCAATGGTAGGAATAGATCCTTCTGATATAAATAGTCTTTCATCTGCATCTTCCATAACTGGTAGTATTGGCCGTTAAATTTCTCGACCCTAAAAATTCCATCTTCGGACATTGTTCCCACTCGAATCAAGAACCCTCTTTTCCTGCGAGTTACCTTTCACTCTAATACCAGTTGTTACAAAAAAAAGACCGCAGAGCAATAAAATAAAACAAATGTGGAAACAAAACACAAAAGATACACAATACAAGAGAGACATAGATTTACGTGGTTCACCAAGTGTGGGCTACGTCCACCAGAGAAATTGCCAGGTCCTTCCTTTATTATTATCCAAAAAATGAAGGGATACAACCTACAACAAACCCATTGTAACTTCCTCTTCTTTGTCTCACAGAATCCTATCTCAGAATACAATATTCGCCATCCACCATAGCCGCAATACATTTCCCTCATAAAAGAGGGTTGCCTTATAGGGAAAAAAACCATAACATAATCTCTATCGTTAGATTTGCGACCTTATAATGAACAATCCAGATTTACAATGAAATTACAATATACATTTACAAGACAATTTTTCCTTCGGGGGCTTCACCCCCAAACCCCCCAGCCGGGGGGATATCTCCCCTGGACCCCATAGAGGGGGTACCCCCCTCTGCACTCCCCCACGTGGAAGAGTGTACATACTTCTGGGGTGTAAATACTTCATGGGGTATAAACATGGTTGAAAGTAAAAGACCTCTGAATCAAGAAGATAATTAGGCTCCACAACCAACACTAAGAAATATGAAGAAGAAGAAACGTTTAGATAGCAAGTGATTAGTGGTAGAAGGATTTTAGTAGGACGTGGGTCCAGTGGAAATTAAACAAAAAGTATAAGTTCATATAGTATCATTCAAGTATATACACCACGTGGAGGTGGTAGTACAACAAAATTCACAATGGCAGGGAAAGATACAACTATTTGGTTACTAGAGTTCTGTGGATAAGGGTTAGATGATCTAGAGAAACACTTGTTCATTTGTGAGAATATTTGGGAAACTAAGAAGTTTACAAACGAAGATACAAAAGTGGTGCAGTTTGCAATTACATTCGGAGACCACACACTAGACTGGTATATGGGTCTTGCAGTAAATAATCCAATAGGAGAACCTACAACCATTGTAGATGTAAAAAATCAATTAATCAATAAATTTTAGAACCAAGTTCATAGGATCAATTCATGAATGAAATTATAGAGATTAAGAAGAATCTAGGTGAGTAAGTCTGGGAGGTTGACTATAAGTTCAAAAGGTTGAAAGGTAAGTTGAAGTACCCTATTACTGATATGCAACATAGACATTTATTTATTAACTCTTTATTGTCACATTTGAAGTATCCATTGAGGAAACAAAAGTTCCAAACTCAGACTGAGGCCTTGCAAGAAGCCTTGCAGTTAGAGGAAAATCATTCTAACCATACATATCCAACTGTGGAAGAGTTATGAGTAGATCTGAATAATTTAACATTTTAGTTGAATCAAGATAAGGGAAAGGAAAAGAGGGAGGATGTTTGATGTACACTATGCATAACAAAAGGGAATCATAAGAATGAGTGTCCAACTTTTGCGCAATATCTGGGAGTAGGATTTCAAAATCCTTTATCTATAGGAGGTCCATGGTGTGATATATGCATAACACATGGACATGATTCCTATCATTTTCCTATGATGTATAAGTATCAAATAGTACCAAAGACTACATTTTGTAGTTTTTTCAAGTCATTTGGACATGAAGACAAGGACTGTAGAACCTTAACAATTATGAAGGAGAGGACATAAGATACTTATAACATGCATGATGAATAGATGATAGGAAAACCTATGTAGCAGCCCCAATATAACAATGTGCAAAAATTTGAAGCACAACTGTAGTATAATAATGTGAAACAATTTGGAGCACCACCAGAGTATAACAACATGCAACAGTGTGCAACGCCACCATAGTACAATAATGCACAACTGCAATACAATTAGATACTTGTTGGTTACTTTCTTGGGATGAACCAGTTTCTGTTCTTAAACAAGTCTCCTATAAAACACTCAAAACTATCGACCCTCCTGGTAAACCAGAAGGAAACGTTGCGCACAGGGTGCACAATGTAGTCTCACCAGAGATAGATTTTATGGGGGACTACAATACTCAGGTGCTTGCAGTCTAGGAATGAGTGGGGATTGTTGTTGTCTTCTTTTTATTTATGCATTATCCTTGTTTAATCATTCATCTACTTGTATCATTCATTCATCATTAAACCTATGTATGCATGATGATATAACTATTTTTACCATTCATTCTTGAGCTAATGATTAACAAAAAAGTAAATCATTCATCAACATTCACATAGAACAAAAGGTTTACCATGGTTCCCCCCCTCCTGGGGCTACGTCCACAAAGATCTAGCTTCTCTTCTCTTTTATTTCTTCTAGTACAAAATCTTGCGCTGCACACAATACATCTTCAATATTACAATCAAAATGAGGGTAAGTACCCTCTGGGAGGCTGACTAGATCACACCAGGCTCCTCAGTGTGTGAACTAAGCCTCAAGGAATAACTTGTTCAAATCTACTACAAAACTTATTACAATCTATGGCTTCCCATCCAACTAACTCTCAATAATCAACTGATCGATTGAACCGCGATCAACCTAGACCTCCTAGGTCCTTATTTATACTACTTTATAGGCTCATAGTCGTTACAATATTTTTCAAAAAACCTAACCCTAGCATAGTTAGGCATTTCTACATGTGTTCCATGTTTCTTTTCCTCTTGCATGTTGTTCTCCTTCCACCTGTTGCGCATGCTCCAAAAATAGATCTTTATCTCCAAAAATGGGCTTGTTCCCAAAATAGATATTTATGCCCCCAACACTGACATGTGGCTTGTCTCGAGCCACTCAGGTGGTGCACCATATGTGTACATCCTTTTCTAAGCTATGGAACTTCTCTACTGGTTCCTTTCCTTTTTTCTTCACCTGCACAACTTTATCTATTAGAGCCCTGGCCATCTGCGTTGCTATATATTCTTGTAGTAATGTTACGCTCTATGAATTTGACTATGCCATCCTTGTATTCTCTTCCTCCATATCCAAAATTATCTTTGCCTCCTATTCCTGGAGGGGCTCCAACTGGGCTTGTCTTTTTTGCTTATTAATCTTTGTTGTCTTTAACTCTGTCTGCAGGGTCTTCATTTCCTGGGTACCCTTCAAGCGCTCAGTAATGCTCATGGTTTTATGTCATTTCTTCAACTCATGTATGGAAGCATTGATTTTCTTCTCTTGCTGTTCCAACTATTAGACCTTTTCATCCTCTTCCAAAATGGTCCAAATCTACGTAGTTATGTCGAATAGTTCTGCGACTTCTCTCGCTTCCCTTTCTATCTCCTCTATCTAGAGTGTGGATTGTTGTTTTCTTTACTCTCGAACCTTAAGTTTTTCTTTTATCTCATTGATTTCCTGCCTATATCCCACAATCATCTACGAAATTACCTTTATCTTTTCCTTGACACTCCTATCTAGTGCTTGCGCGCTATCTGGAATGCATTTATATACCATTGTTAGCCCATGCTCTAGCTTGTCAGTGTATTCTTTTTCGTCCTCCCTCTTTGAGGTCAATTAATCGTAGGTGATATGTAAAATTTATGAAACTCCCCTACCAACATCCAAGTTAGTGGCATCAGTGCAGGATCTAGATTGTACTTCCTACATTATACTATCCTGGAGTCTGTATAGTGCCTTTGTGGGTATCTGCGCCATGACTACCTCAAAATGGTCAATTTCCCCCATGGGTTTTTGCATAGTCTCTTGATTCATTCTGACCATTTTTCCATGTGACTATTAATGTATCCCTTCCTTGCACTACTATCCAAACTATCTCATCTCCTTCTTTATACATAGGGGGTTGCTATGTCTTTTCATGTTGTTGCATTATGGCCTGCAGTACTACATGAATTTGTAATTGTTGTATATTTTCATGGAATTTTATGAGTTTGTCCATGATCTCTTCTCGTTGTGACTCTACAGCATGAACCACCTCTTCCCCCCTTTCCTGGACCTTATCCACCACAAACTCAACATCATCCTCTATCAATGTTATGACTGGGTCCTCCTTGGTTTACTTTATCTTTTTGCGTGTCTCCTCTACCTACAATGTCTTCCTTTTTGTTTGTGAGAGTTTTTCCCCACTCTTTGTTTCCTATGCCCTTTCCTTGCCATCCTGAGATGTGTCCCCTTTTTTGGCATCATTTTGAATGTTTTTCCTGGGCACCATTTCTATCCTCTTTGGTCTCTTTGGCACTGTGATGCTTCCCAATGCTTGAGTATGCATTGCATCCTTCCTAGTGTTAGTATTTGGGTTGTTTTTCTTTGTTGAAGGACATGCTTCGGCGTTCCCCTTAGGTTTGGTTAATTTCATTGCGAGTGGATTTATTGATGGTTTTTCTACTGGAATCTTCCACCGCACTGGACAATCTTTGATTATCCAGTCAATATCTTCCCTTGTGACGTAGTATTGCATCTCCAACCATTCCTTCTTTGGATCCCTTGCGACCTAGATCCACATGTGGTGCCTGGATGCCTTAAACTTGGATATCGCTTTATTTTCCTGGACCACTTCCACAGGAATGTTCCACACATTGGTTGTGCATTGTTGTATCTCTTCTAGGACCATTGCGAATAGGGATGATTTTAAGGATGGAAATTTATTTTAAAATGTAGAAACCTTGGCGAATATTACTAATCCTTCATATGTCAACTATAAATGTTTTGCGATATTTTTGTAAAAATATTCAAATTTCTAAGGATTTTATATAGTTTTTATAATATTTTGGCAATTTTTAAGGTAAAATAATTTTATCCTATAGAATTTGGGCGAATAATTTTTAAAACAGTGAATCTCGTTTTTGGAAAAACCATGGAAAATTAGCCCATGAGAAACATTTAGCCCCTAAAATCATCCATGATTGCGAACACTGTGCTATTTTCTCGTTGATTTTTATTGTCCTTGGCCTTCCATTAAAGGGATTCATATTTGGCTATGTATCACTTCCCTTTCCTATCCAAAAAGGATAAAATTTTTGGCTACTTTCATCCTTCCAAATCTATGAGGATAATGAGCCAAGAATAATGGAACTTGGTTCCATTATCCTACATATCCTTGCAATATATCAAGAACTGGTTCAAGAGGTGCGATGCCCAACTAAACACAACTCCCTTCGCACACTGTGTGATGACTGCAAGGAATCTTGTTGGAGCTTCTTCTTTTCTACACTTTCTCAGCATCTTGCAAGCCATGAGCTTGCTCGAGAACCTTGTTGAATTACCATTGATATCTCAAAGCACAATGCCCGTGTTTCCCTTGTGGGTACCAAATTGTGCCTTGACTAGATCGACGATCTCCTTCTCGCACACTTTATTGTCTAAGTATTCATGTGGTTGTGTGCCTACTGTAGGTAATCTCGTAATCTTGGCAATCACTGCCACATCAAAATGTATTGGCCTATCCAACCAAAGGATGCCACCATGTACCCAGGATAACAACTGTTTTATGTAAATACCAACATTTGTATTGTGCCCAAAGTGTGGTATGTCCAGGAGTTTCATTGTCTCGAAGTTGTAGAACCCTGTTATGCACTGCACAGGCTCCATGATCGGTTTCCCTAGGGGTCCAATTTCCTTTGTGTTCACTAGGTAGGCTTCCTTAGCCAAATATAGGAATTTATTTGCATCACACACATCGTGGTCCAAGTACTTTAGTTTAGGTACTTTTCCAAGCATGTCCTGCACAGTGACCACTACGTCTAGGAGGTAGGGAAGTGTAATGTCTATGGAGTCTTGCACCTTTATTTTTTTCCCGACGGAAGATGGGCCTACTTCTGTTATTTTTGTGTCATATTCTTCCCCCTCGGAGTCCAGTTGGTTGATGATTTCCTTGACCAACACCTCCTCTTCCTCATCACCCTGTTGTTGACCCTTCATTTCATCGGGTTTATCCAGTGTTTCTGGATTAGGGTTTGTAATACCATTTCAGGTCCTTGAACTCTACCATACTTCCCTTTATGTTTTTTTCGATGCTTCCTCCTCAACCCTTGTCTAGATGAGTGAATCTATCATGGAAGTGGTGACATATTCAAGCTTGAAAACATTCTCAACCTCCACCATCCTTTCCTTCCTCCATTGACCCTGTCAAGTAACCCATACGTACTGCCTTGGAGTGCCAAACTTTGATGGGGTTATGTTTTTTCTGATTTGAACACTCGCTCTCTTCTTCGCACAATTATACCTATGGAATGCACTTATATCTTTCTCTATGCTCAAAATCACCAAGTGTCGAGCTAATGTGTTATTTCTACACTTTATAGACCCGGTCATAATTGTTTTTCACTTTTTTTGTGCATTTGCACCGAGTCCAATTTTTCCTGCACGTTGTCTTTTTATGTTGTCACAGTAATTGTTACGTGCATCTTTTTTCCCACTTTCTTATTGTTCAACCAACTTCTACCTCTTTTTGTATTTTTCTTCTTTTCTATTTTTGTATTCCTTTCTCTTATTTTTCTACTTGTTTCTACTTTTTATTTCTTTTTATTAGTTTTCTTTCCTAATATCTACTATAGTACACTATATATATAAATTTCTTTCTGCGTTGAATCTTTTTAAGCATTGGTGGGATGACTGTCCCTGTACAGTTTCAGTTGAATATCGTTGACCATTCGTTTCATTTTTATTCCTCCCAAATCATTTAGTTTCATAGATCCTCCATCTGTAACAATTATTACTTCATATGGTCCTAGCCATTGCATTCTAAACTTACCAGGGTGTTGCAAAAATTTGTTGTCATAGAGAAGAACTAGGTCTCCCTCCTTAAAGCTCTTGTTTTTAATGTGTCTTTCATGCTAGGATTTTTTACTCTTTTTCTGTACGTCTTGGTGAAATCCTTCCAGAATCATGTCGTCTTCCATTTCCATCAGCTGAATTAACCTCTCTTATGTTGCACCTATTTCTGACATATTGGTGATTGCTGCTACATGAAGACTGGGTACTGAAAATTGTAATGGAACCACTATTTCCTATCCATACACAAATCTGAATGGTGTTTTTCCTGTCAACTTATTTCATGTGGTCCTATACACCCATACTACTGCTAGTATTTTCAAGTCCCAATCATTCATGTTAACATTGTAGATCTTAGTCAAAGAATTTTCCAAAATCTTATTGAAAGCTTCTACTATCCCATTTTCTTGAGGATGATATGGTGTACTCTTTTGGTGATAGAATTCAAACTCCTTAGTCATAGCCTTGATGGTATTATTAATAAAATGATTTCCTTGTTCACTCATCAAAATCCTAAGACATGCAAATCTAGTGATCACTTTCTCAAAAAATGCACTGCAATCTTTGACTGGTGTTGCTTCTTCCCATATGGTTAATTATTTGGTCACAGTAATGATATATCTAGCTCCTAACCTTCTTATTGGTGGATTAATAGGTATGAAAAAATATATTTCCCATTTTTCAAATACCTGTAGAGTTACTTGTGGTCTTAGGGGAATCTCATTCCTTTTATTTTGCCAACCCTCTAACAAACATCATAGTTCAAGAAATATTCCTTGGCATATTTATGAAATGTTGGTCATCCTGCGTGAAATACCTTCTGCATGATATTTTTTCCTGCATAGTTTCCTCCAACTATACCTTCATGAGATTCTGCTAAAACCCTGGGTTGTTCATGTTCCAATACACACCTTCTCAAAATGTTGTCTATGCCCATGTTGTATAAATGACCTGCAATGAGTTGATAGTTTTTAGCTCTGAATACCATATTTTTCTTCTACGTAGTACTAAAATCCTCTAGTGCAACTCCTGTACTTAAGTATTCATTGATATCAACAAAGTATTCATTAACTACATGTACTGAAAAATAAATGCGCATCATGGAAGTTGTCTTCCAAGTTAGTAGGTTCTTCTCCATTGGTTACCTTTGACAGGTGATTAGGTATTCCATTCAGCTTCCCTGGTTTTACTATTACTTCAAAATAAAATTATTTTATTAATAAAAAACATCTACATATCCTCCCCCCCAACACTGGCTTTTTAACTAGATATTTGAGGGAAAAATGATCTGTGAACATTTTAAAATGTTTACCCAATAAATAGTGCCTTAATTTCTGAAGTGCATATACCATCGCTACTCCTTCTCTTTATCTAGTGTTGTAGTTCTGCTACAATTATGAAAACTTCCTACTTGTGAAGGCTATCGGATGGTCTAAGTCCCCTGCTCCTGGATGCGCCAGAATTTCTCCAAGTGCTATTGTTGATGCATATACATGAACATGAAATGTATTTTCCCAATATGGAAATACTAATATAGGTGTTTTCACCATATTTTCCTTTAGAGTGTCATATCCTTGCTAACAATCCTCATTCCACTAAAATCTAGTGTCCTTCTTGAACAATTTTCCATTGGTATAGTAATCTGCACATACCCCTTTATAAACTTCTTGTAGTAGAATGTATGTCCCATTGTTTCTCTTAACTGGCGCACTTAATTTGGTGGTGGCAAATTCACAATGACTGCAATCTTGGCAAGGTGAACCAATAAACCCTATTTACACACTATATGTCCCAACAATATCCCAAAAGGTGTACCAAAAATGAATTTCTCGATGTTTAATGATATCTGACATTTACTACATCTTTCCAACATTAGTCTTAAAACTTCTACATGGTATTTCAAAAGAATATACACAGTCTAGTGATCCAGGTATACTTCTATAAAATGATGTATGGATTCATTAAAAGTAACTATGACTACCCTTGAAAATATAGTTGGTGAATTCTTCAATCCAAAGGGCATGATTTTGTATTGGTAGGATCCCCATTCTATAGCAAAAGTAGTCTTATACCTATCCTATGGAGCTATTTTGATCTGATAGTATCCTGAGAATCCATCTGTGAATGAATATGCTTCCTGGCCTCTCACATTCTCCAAGAACTCATCTATAAAAGGGGTAGGGAAAGGTTCATGTAAGCAAGAATAATTGATTTTCCTCAAATATACACAAATCCTTATCCCCCCTTTCTTATTTTCATAGACTACCATGGGTCTGATCCATTTATATTCCTCTATTGGTTCTATAATGCCAACTTCCAACATTCGGTCAATTTCTACTTTCACTTTCTACGTATACACTGGATTCATCCTGTAAGGTCTCTGTCTGATAGGTCTAGCCTCGGGTTTGAGGGGTATCTTTATCTCACCTAGATCCCATGCTATGTCTTTCATCTCTGTAAAGGTTGTTGGAAATAGGTCACTGTATTCACGCAGTAACTATGTTATCCTTTCTAATGTTTTCTCATTCTAGTAGTCTCCAATAATTTCCATTTTAGGATTTCCATCCATACCAATGTTGAATTTATTAACTTTGATTGGTGCAAAAAATACCTCTAACTCCAGAGATGGACCTTCCACCTCTCTCTCTCCTTCAATATATGCGATATGAATGTTGAGTGGATCATCTTCATCTGGTTCTTCCTCTTCAACATGATAACATGATAATAACTCTTTGATTGTCTATTTGTTCTATTGTTGATATTATTGGTTTTGGAGCCTGATTATCTTCCCGATTAAGAGGTCTTTTACTTTCAGCCGTGCTTTTACCCCATGAAGTATTTACACCCCAGAAGTATGTACACTCTTCCACACGGGGGAGTGTAGAGGGGGGGTACCCCCTCTGCGGGGTCCGGGGGGGCTATCCCCCCGGATGGGGGGGTCTGGGGGAAAGTGACCCCCCAGCGAGGGTTTGGGGGCAAAGCCCCCAAAGGAAAAATTTCCTTGTAAATGTATATTGTAATTTCATTGTAAATCTGGACCGTTCATTATAAGGTCACAGATCTAATGGTAGAGATTATGTTAGGGTTTTTTCCCCTAGAAGGCAACCCTCATTTATGAGGGAAATGTATTGCAGCTATGGTAGATGGAGAATATTGTATTATGAGATAGGATATTGTGAGAGAAATAAGAGGAAGTTATAGTGGTTTTTCTATAGGTTGTATCCCTTCATATGCTGGATAATAATAAAGGAAGGACCTGGCAATTTCTCTGGTGGACATAGCCCACACTGGGTGAACCACGTAAATCTGTGTCTCTATTGTATTGTGTATCTTCTGTGTTTTGTTTCTTCATTTGTTTTATTGTATTTCTCCATGGTCCTATTTTTCTAACAATTGGTATCAGAGTGAAAGGTAACTCCTAGGAAAAGAGGGTTCCTGGTTCAAGTGGGAGCAATGTCGAAAGATGGAAAGTTTAAGGTTGAGAAATTTAACGGCCAAAAATACCAGTTATAGAATATGCAAATGGAAGACTATTTATATCAAAAGGATCTATTCCTACCATTGGGCGGAATAGAAAAGAAGTCGGTATCTACGAAGGAAGAAGAATGGGAGATTCTTGACAGAAAGGCTCTAGGAATGATACGGCTGAGCCTAGCAGCATCAGTGGATTTCAATATTTTGAAAGAAAATACAATGAAGGGTTTGATGGACGCATTGACCAAATTGTATGAAAAACCCTCAGCGTACAATAAGGTATTTCTAATGAAGAGATTATTTAATATGAATATGTCAGAAGGTGGGTCTGTTGCAGATCATTTAAATGATTTTAATACGGTTACTAATCAACTAAGTTCTGTAAAACTGGACTTTGATGATGAGGTCAGGGCTCTTCTAATGTTGTGCTCATTGCCAGAAAGCTAGAACGTCTTGGTCATGGTTGTAAGTATCTATGTCTCTGGTTCAAATACTTTAAAATTTTATGATGTTGTTGGTGTTATCCTTAGTGAGGAAATGCGACGGAAAATCACAGGTGAGACATCAGGAAATGCATTGAACATGGAGAACAGGGGAAGACAAAAGGATAGAGGAAGGGGTTTCAGGAACCGTGGGAATTCTAGGAAGGGTAGATCCAAATCCAGACTTGGAAATATAGAGTGTTGGAATTGTGAGAAGAAAGGACATCTGAAGAAAGACTGTAGAGCTCCAAAGAAACAAAGAGATGGACAACAGGAGAGAAATCAGGAAGCAAATGTAACAGGTGATGTGTTACGACATGCTTTGATTCTTTCTATAGATAATATTTCTAAGTATTAGGTAGTAGATTCAGGGGCTTTATTTCATGCCACACCCCATAGGAAACATTTTCTAGATTATGTTCAAGGTGATTTTGGACAGGTTCATTTGGGTGACGATGCACCATGAAAAATTGATGGAATGGGAAAGGTAAAAATAAAGCAACACAATGGAAACCAAATGGCTGTTGAAAGAGGTAAGACATGTTCCAGATTTAAGGAAAAATACAATTTCAACAGGGCAGTTGGCAAGTGAAGGTTGTATATCCATATTTACAGATAAGACATGGAAGGTCATCAAAGGATCATTGGTGATAGCAAAAGGAGAGAAGGTAGGTGCATTGTATTTATGTACTGGTAATACTGAATCTTCTATATATTTAGCTTCTACAGGAGTGGATACAACACTGTGGCATCATAGGCTTGGACACATGAGTGAGAAGGGGATGCAAATACTTCACAAAAAAAAAATGTGTCCATATCTTAAACAAATTGATTTGGACTTCTGTGAGCATTGTGTTTATGAAAAACAGAAGAGAGTCAGATTTCTCAGAGTCGGAAAAGAAAAGAAGAGTGAAAGGTTAGAGCTTGTGCATACAAATGTATGGGGACCAACTCAGGTATCATCTCTTGGTTTCTCTGATTATTATGTTACTTTTATTGATGATGCAACTAGAAAAACTTGGGTTTATTGCATTCGACAAAAATCTGATGTTTTTGATACTTTTAAGAAATGGAAAGCTTTGGTCGAGAATGAGACAGGAAAAAAGTTGAAGTGTCTCAGATCAGATAATGGAGGTGAATATTGTAGCAAGGAGTTTGATGATTACTGTTTGTACCATGGAATTCGTAGAGAGAAGACAGTTGCAAGAACACCACAAGAAAATGGTGTGTCATAAAGGATGAATAAGACAATGATGTAGTGTGCAAGGAGTATGAGATTGCATGTTGGTTTGCCCTTACAATTTTGGGTAGATGTTGTAGATAATGTTGTTTACTTAATAAACAGAAGACCTTCAAGCTCTTTGGATGGTATAATTCTAGAGGAGGAATGGACAAGAAAAAAGGTAAACTATTCTTTTTTTGAAAACTTTCGATTATGAAGAATTTGTTCATGTTGATAAAGAAAATAGAACAAAGTTTGAGGCAAAATCCAAGAGGTGTACCTTTATTGGATATGGGTTTAATGATTTTGGTTATCGCTTATGGGATTATGAAAATAACAAAATCATTAAGAGTAGAGATGTCATATTCAATGAGAAGGTCATGTACAAAGATCAATTGCAGGGAATGAAACAGGAAAAACAAAAACAAGAATACACAGTTCTTGATGAGATCACTGAAAAATAAATTCCAAAGGAACCAGAAAATAAAAAATGTACAACAACAGGAGCAGTAGGTACCTCAAACACCTGCAAGTGTTGTTAGAAAATATACGAGGTTAAGTATACCCCCTGAACGATACTCTCCTTCATTTTATTATTTATTGTTGACTGATGATGGTGAACCAGAATGTTATGAAGAGGCAATGCAAGTAGACACCAAAAGGAAGTGGGAGAAAGGAATTAAAGAGGAAATGGATTCCTTGGTAAATAACCATACTTGGGACTTGGTTCAGTTGCCTGTAGGAAAGAGAGCATTGCAAAATAAATGCATTTACAAGTTGAAGGAAGAAGATGGAGGAGAAAAGCGATACAAGGCTAGACTTGTTGTAAAGGGGTTTGCACCCAAAAAAAGTATAGATTTTGATGAAATATTTTCTCCCATTGTTAAAATGAATTCAATTAGAACTATTTAAAGTCTTAGGGTAGTAGAATATTTGCATCTTGAACAGCTAGATGTAAAAACAACTTTTCTCCATGGGGATTTGGAGGAAGAGATTTATATGCAGCAGCCACATAGGTATGAGGTCAAAGGGAAGTAGAATTTGGTATGCAGATTGAAGAAGAGCTTATATGGCCTAAAGAAAGCTCCAAGGCAGTGGTATCTGAAGTTTGACAGGTTTATGACAGAACAAGGTTATAGTAGATGTCATTCTGATCATGGTGTTTATTTTAAAAAGCTAGAAAATGGAAGCTTTATTATCTTTCTATTGTATGTAGATGACATGCTTGTTGAAGGGTCTAATATGCAGGATATAAATGTTCGCAATGAGAAATTACCCAATTCATTTGCGATGAAGGATTTGGGTGCTGCAAAGAAAATCCTTGGTATGAGAATAACAAGAGACAGGAAAAATCACAAACTGATATTGTCTCAAGGTTAGTACACAAAGAAGGTGCTGGAGAGGTTTAGAATGTAGAATGAAAAACCAATTAGTACACCTTTGGCCAGCCATTTCAAATTAACTAAGGAAATGTGTCCCAAGACACAGGAGGAGATATAATACATTTCCAGGGTCCCATATTCATTAGCAGTTGGCATCTTGATGTATGCAATGGTTTGCACAAGACCAAATATTGCACATGCAGTGGGAGTTGTGAGAAGATATATGAACAATCCAGTTAAAGAACATTGGGAGGTAGTAAATTCGATTCTCAAATACTTGAGAGGTACTACTAATCATGCATTATGTTTTGGAGGTTCAGAAACATTCTACAAGGATATGTTGATTCAGATATGGCAGGTGATAAAGATAGCAGGAGGAGTACCACAGGGTATGTGTTTACTATAGGTGGAACAATAGTAAGTTGGATTTCAAAACCGTGAAAGGTTTTTTCACTTTCAACAACAGAGGAAAAGTATGTTGCTGCTACAGAGGCTAGTAAAGAGATGATTTGGTTACAAAGGTTTATGGAGGAATTGGGAAAGAAGTAAGAGAATAGAAAGTTGTACTGTGACAGTGAGAGTTCCATTCATCTTGCAAAGAACTCATCCTTCCATTTGAATACTAAGAATATACAGTTGAGGTACCACTTCATACGATCCACCTTGGAAGATGGAAATTTGAAGCTGGAAAAGATACACACTAGCCAGAATCCTGCAGACATGTTAACAAAGGGAGTAACTAGGGAGAAGTTGAGTTCCTTCTCAGTTTCAGTTGGTCTTCAAGAATGAAGATGAAGATGAGGAATTTTCCAGGTCGAAGAAGGTTCAGAGTCCAGCATATACAATAGCAGTGGAGTTGTTGAGATCAGTCTCCAAGTGGGAGATTGTTGGTTGTGGAGCCTGATTATCTTCCTGATTCAGAGGTATTTTACTTTCAGTCATGTTTGTACCCCATGAAGTATTTACACCCTAGAAGTATGTAAACTCTTCCACACAACCCCCTCTGCGAGGTTCGAGGGGGCTATCCCCTTGGCTGGGGGGGTTTGGGGGCGAAGCCCCCGAAGGAAAATTTTCCTTGTAAATGTATATTGTAATTTCATTGTAAATCTAGACCGTTCATTATAAGGTCGCAGATCTAACAGTAGAGATTATGTTAGGGTTTTTCTCCTTAGAAGGCAACCCTCTTTCATGAGGGAAATCTATTGCAGCTATGGGAGATGGAAAATATTGTATTCTGAGATAGGAGACTGTGAGAGAAAGAAGAGGAAGTTACAACGGGTTTGATGTAGGTTGTATCCCTTTATATGTTGGATAATAATAAGGAAGGACCTGGCAATTTCTCTGGTGGACGTAGCCCACACTAGGTGAACCATGTAAATCTATGTCTCTATTGTATTATGTATCTTCTGTGTTTTGTTTCCACATTTGTTTTATTTTATTTCTCCATGGTCCTATTTTTATAACAAATATTTTGTTATGATTTCAACCTATGGTACATCAAAAAATATCACTCCTCTTATTATATTTATCATTGAATCAATGTTGGGGTTCTCGTGCTTGAACGAGAAGGTTACTACAAAATTATTTTTTAATCCTGTCCATTTTGTAGTGCCTCTGTGCATTTTCTGGTCTATGTACCAGTTCTCTAGGATCCCTTCCAATGTATGAATAAAGTGATGAGGCAATTTCTGTGGTGGTGTCATCCTCCATTGTGTTCTTCACTTCTCCAAGTGTTCAATTGGTGTTCCTCTCCCATCATTATTTTGCACTATGTTACTCCCTTTTTCTATGCCAAATCTAATGCGCAGTAGTCATTTACACTAATACTAGTCCTGAATTGTTTCTTTGTGCGCACACCACCATCTTGTAGGTGTTGCCTTGAGTGAAATATCAAGGTCTAAGAGAGTTTGATTTTACAAAACATTATCCTCATATTATTTCAAGAATTCCTTTAAGTTGTTTGGCCCATGAAAGTTGGGATGTTCCCTTATCTCTGTACCAACCCACCTTATTTTGAATCTATTATTGCACACCTCCTTGTGGAGACTTCATGTAATTTTTATTACGAATTATCCAACCATGTGTCTAAGTCCAAAGAACATGATGTAATTCTTCTCTAGATGAGTACCCCATCTACAGTTGGGTTGAAAAAATCCTCTTCTCGTGCATTGGTTTTGTACAACTAGTTTATTTCTTCTAGATCCAAACAAGTCGCCTCTACAAACTTTTCTCATTCTGAAGGATCCAATGGTGCAATGACTTTATATTCACCTGATTCAAAAGTCACGTTCCTTTTCTTCAGGTTGATTATAGATTGGTTATGAAATTCTCAATACAATCCAAGTAATTTTTTGTAAGGTATTGTGTCATCTATTATCTCTATCACTTCAAAATCTTCCATAGTGTGCACTCCATCCAAATCTACTGTCACACCTTTAATCATTCCAATTGGTAACACTCTGTGTTGATTCGCTAGTTTCAATTGGATAAGTGAATATCCTAATGTGGGTTATCCCATACACTTCCATATATTTTTAGGTAATACATCTACTTCAGAGCCTAAATCCAGTATAATATATCGCATGTTGAAATCCCCAATGTTGGAATTTAGCTTGAATTCTCTGCTTTTCCTTCTTCTTGTATGGAGATGATTGAATTTTTTTGGTTCTAACTTCCCTTCTACCTCTATGTTGCATATTTCTAGTATATTTTTTAATACCTTAACAAATGATGGATCATTTAATAACTTAACATAGGATTGCAGAAAATTATTTATGGTACTTACTTTATCTAAAGGTTGTCCTTTACCGGTATGGTCTATTGAAGATGCCATCTCATACATTGGTGGGTCCTGAGTTTGTTGCGTGGCTGATGTATATGAAAAATTCTTCTTGAGAATCTCCTATCTATATATTTTAACCTTGTACAATATTTACTGCAAGCAAATTTTCAGTAAAAGAGAAGAAAAGATACAGCGAAAAATACAAATGTTACACAAAGATTTTTCCCCTGGAAACCCAAACCGGGAAAACAAACATATTCTATATTCATTCATGGTGATACAATGTTTACAATACAATATAAATATAATATCCAACGACATCCAAAAAATTAACCTAATGACCTAGATTAGTCAACAACCCTAATTCCTTAACCGGAAATAGAAAAACATCGGCAAAACCCATGTGCTGAAAAATTTCCCAACAATGGACACAAAAATGAAGGCAACACGAAAAACAAGGCAAAAATCTGATACATTTCCTGAGGAAAAACAATGTGACACTAATACTCGTGCAAAGAATATAACACATACCCAACACTATATGGCCTCCTTAAATGTTTCCATTTCTTTCCACACATCAAAATGCTTCTATGGCTCATTATTCTTCTTTAGCCATTCATGTTGAGTTGGATCTTGTTTTGTTGCATCAACTCCTATATTGTCTCCTCCTCGAGTAACTATATTGATGATTTTTCCATCATCCATGACTTCTGTAAAAATCCACTGGACATTTGGGTTCCTTTTTTCATGGATCTTTCCCAAGAGTGTTGGGCAGTCTTTCGTGTCATGGTTTGTTGAGCGATAATACATACATGTCCCTGGTGGAAGTGTACAATCCTTTGCACAATTTCTTGGTTGTTGGCATATGTGGCACACTATTGGTCCTTTTTCTCATTCAAATACTCATATTCCTCATCCACCACCTCTGTATCCACCACGATCTCCTCACGGTGAGTTTTATTGGGGTACTTGGTTATACTATGTGGGGTTATACTGTGGTTACACATTATTGTATTGCGGCTCTGTATTATTGTATTGTGGATGCACATTTTTGTATGGTGGTGGTACCTAGTTGAATTGAGGTACAAATTTCCCTGTCATCATTTATACTTGCACCCTATAAGTTTCTAAAGTTCTTTCTCTCATCAGTTCCAATGTTCAACAACCCTTATCATCATGACCCACTGATTTGCAAAAATTGCAATATGAAATTTTTGGTATTGTATTATACTTTTGTATCATCATAAAATGATATGGATCATGCCCATGAATCTTAAAATTCTCACAACATGGTCTTCCTATTGGAAAGGGGTTTGAAAACCATGTTTCCAAGTACTGCACAAAAATTGGACATTCATTCTTATGGTGCCCTTATGTCCTGCAGAGCGTACACCAAACAAAATTTCTTTTCTCTTTTCCCTTATTATAATTGAGTTGAAATGTTAGATTCTTCAAATCCTCCATATACTCTATTCATGGATCTTTTTGTTGATAATGGTTCTCTTCTAGTTACAGGGCTTCCTATAGACCCTCTTCCTGAGTTTGGAACTTTTTTGGTCTCAAAGGATACTTCAAGTGTGGTAACAATAGTTCACAAATAAGTGCTTATGTTTCATGTCAATAATTGCATATTTCATCTTACCTTTCAGATGTTTGAACCTGATAAATCTCCCAAATAGACTCACTCGATTTCTGTCTGATTTCAATCATTTCATTCATGTATTGGTCTTCTAAGATTGGCTTCTAAAATGCGTTTACTAGTAGTCTTTTCACGTCTACAATAGTCTTTGGTACTCCATGTGGACTATTTACATACAGTCCCATGTACCAGTCAAACACATGGTCTCTTAGTGTGATATCTAGCTACACTTCCTTTGTGTCTTCATATATGATCTGTTTTTCTTCCCAGATCTTCTCACAGATGAATACATGATTTTAAGGGTTCTCTGATGCCTCTCCCTGGATCTCTGGAAATCTGATAGTGGCATCATGTCCTGTCATTTTGAACTATGTTGAAATACTACCTCCGCATGATGTAGATAATTGAATGTTACTTCTTGAACTTTCTCCCCCAGTTGATTTTCCTTTATTGGATCCCTATCTTGTTTCTCTTCTTCCACTAAAATTTGGTTGTATAAACATTGGTGTTCTTTCAGGTGTATTTTTCATACATGGGGTTGTAGGTTCCACACTGATGGTGATCTTGATTGGAATTCTACATTATATTCCTGACCATGGACTTCTTGTTTTCATTTTGTATGTTGTGTTGGCATGTTTACAAGCAGAGTGTGCTTGTCATTGATGGAAAGAAAAGAAACGACGATGGCATGTCTACAGGTAAGAACAACATAAACGATGGCATGATTATTGGCAAAGTGTGCAATCAAATCTCAGGAGGAAGAGAGTAGATTTGCATGTAGAGAACAAGTGTGCACCAGGTCTGATATTAATTACATTACCAAAGATCAGGAGAGATAACATTCTCAGAAATGCAAAGAAGACCCAAAGTTATTAAGACTCGCAGAACCTTTGACACTTAGAAATTCTTCCAAGTTGGGAGGATGCGCAAGCTCAGGAGGAGGAGCGACAGTGGCCATTGGATCACTAATCCTGAATACCTAACGTTTGTTATATCAGAGTCTAGTGACCAGAGAAAGCGTAGAGGAGAAGTACAGATCTGATCTATTGGATCTGAGCATTGAGGACCAAAAACCATCGGATCTAGTATAACTACGAAGAGGATAATGGTTGAGAGACATCCTCCAACTCAATGAAATGTGAAGTCACAATGAGATCCGAGCCATTGGATCTATATGAAACATGGTGAGAGATCAACATTTCTCTCACTCGCGAACTAGAAAATTCAAAGGTGAGAGTTGTAGGAAATCGCGATGTCCGAGTTCGCAAGATGATCTAGACCGTTAGATCATGGAGAGTTGTGAGCCATTGATTTGATTCTCATAAATATCATGAAGGAAGGAGGAAAATACCTGAGGAGTTGGGAGTCACAACAATCCTATTTGTTCATCTGGGAAGGACACGTGGAAGCTGATAAAGAAGATTCACACCATCGCGAATTGGAAGAAATGCATCAAGAAATTCACAGACATCGTGAAGTCCGAATTCGTGATATTGATCATAGCCATTGGATCGAGGAATGTCATGGGACATTGATTTGGGGCAAGTTTCAAAAAATCGAAAGTCAGAAGAAGGGAGGTGAGTATTCCTCCAACTTCGCGAAATGTGAAGTCCCGATATGATCTAGGCCGTCAAATCACTGAGGATAGTGGTTCATTGATCTGGAGCAGGTTTTGAAAAATCAGAAGTCGGGAAAAGGGAGGTGAGTACTCCTCCGAATTTGCGAAACAGAGTGTTGAATCGAGAATCGAGAGTTGGAAGAGTGAGGGTTGTCTCACATTCAAACACCCAACACACGAGGTCACGATTTGATCACAACCATTGATCAAGGTAGCATTGTGGACCATTGATCTGAAACTACAAACTAATTTAGTGAGCTTGAAAAATGTGAAGCGCTCAAATGTTTGGCCTGTGGTCATATCCAAGGTCACATCATAGAAGGATCAAGGGAGGAGCTTGCATGTCGCTAGGATCCACTTCGGAGTTTGGGATATCAGGAGTTAGGAGAGTTAGGGTGACTCATGACATATGACCTAAAATGTGAAGTCCTGAAGTGATTGGCCCCTGGTCACCACCGATGGTCATGCGAAAGGAAGGGGCTTAGCTAGAAAATCTAGCACCCACTATGTAGATTTCTCTGAAAGGGAAAATGATCCAAAGGGATGAACGCACGGGAGTTTTCTGAGTAACTTCCAAAATGAAGTGATTGCATATGCCAGAGAATTAGAGGAGATATAGGGTGACTGCCAAAGGAGCCGAAGAGTCTCTAGGTAACTTCCAGTGAAGTGAAGATTCATTATTTAGACAATTGATAGATGGAAATGCGTCGAAGAATGTAATTGCCAAAGAAGCCTAAGAATCTCAGGATAACAACCACTGATGAATAACAGACTCATCATAATCACCAGAGAGAAAACAGAGTTAGGTGTATGATTTGACAAAGGACTTGGATGATAAATATATGTAGAACAAAGAAGAGATGGTTGTTTCTGTGGACAGTTATTCATGTGGATATAATCATGTTGTGTGCAAGAGTTGAAATGCACAGAAGAGGTGTAGCACATTGAATGGAAATAATACATAGAGCATAAAGCATAACATAAATAGATAGATAAAAAATGATTATCTGAGAGAGGAAGAGAAAGAT
>ML798859.1:300846-317559 GCA_009831015.1 Picea engelmannii
TTATCCTGAGCAAACATAGATCTCCTTTGTTGAAGACTGGTTTAGGTTATGTAAATGGTTCAAGTAGAAAGCAACTAGAAAGAAAATATCCAGTAAACATGATCAAGTTCCAAGTCAACAGACAATGAGACCATGAGAGTACTCTGTCACCAAAACCTAATAAAGACAATATGATCCCTGATGAAAAAAAAAGAGATCACAATATGGAGAAACAACTGCCAACAAGAAGGCCATCCTTCAGGTACCAAAATTTCTTCCATGGTTACTGTTTTTACTGTTCTAATTTTGGCCATAAGATTGCAAATTGTCAAATTAAGTTTAGAGACTTGCAACTGAGGAGGCCAAGAAATAAACAATCTTTACAACATAGAACTAAGCATCCAATGAATATAAAATGTAGCACCAATCAATTTGACCTACTGAACAACGAGATTGAATGTTATAACTTTCATAACTTTGGCCACAAAGTTGCAAACAACCATCTGAAGAAGTACAAGGAAGATCCAAGGATAAATCCTTTATCTAGAAATGCTACCACATGGAAAGAGAAAGATAGTGAAAAATGTGGTCTAGTACTTTAAGCTCAAAAACAAAAATACCCCTGGTATATAGATAGTGGATTTTCCAAGTACGTGACTGGAGCCAAGGATAAGTTTATGTCTATAAGTAAAAGAAAAACAAGAAATGTAACCTTTGGAAATTATTAACCAGGTAAAATCAAGGGTAAAGGGATGGTGAGTTTGAGTAATGGTAAAGGAAAACTCTGGGATGTTCTGCTTGTAGATGGGCTGAAACATAATTTGCTCAGTGTAAGTCAAATGTGTGACAGAGGATGTGAAGTGGTGTTCACTTACAAGTATTGTGAGATAAAGTCTGTAAACTCAGGACAAGTGGTGGCTAAAGGCATAAGGACAAAAAATAATGTATATGTGTTGAAAGAAGATAAAGAAGAATGTCATCTAAGAAAACATGATGAAAGATGGTTATGGAATAGGAGACTTGGACATCTAAACTTTAACCACTTAATCAAGCTCAAAAATCTCAAGGTAGTAAAATATCTTCCAAGAATATCAAAGCCACAAGTGTTTGTGTGTAAACCCTTCCAACTAGGAAAGCTAACCATGACACAGTTTAAATCCAAGAGCTCTACCTCAACAGAGAAACCACTCGAATTAATTCATATGGATTTATGTGTACCATCAAGACAGGAGGGCATAGGGAAGGAAAACTACTTTATGCTGGTCATTGATGATTACTCCAAACTTACTTGGGTTGCTTTTCTCAAAGAAAAATATGAAGCATTTGAGAAATTTAAAGTATTTAAGGCTTTAACTGAGAATCAAATAGGAAAGAGGTTAAAGGTAGTAAGATCAAATAGAGGAGGAGAATTTATGTCAAGTGATTTCAAGGAATTATGTGATAAACATGGGATCAAGAGAGAATACACAATCCCAGGAACTCCACAACAAAATGGAGTAGTTGAGAGGCAAAACAGAACAGTGAAACAAATGGCCAGGTCAATGATGAATGAGAATAACATTGGTCAAACTTACTGGGTAGAAGAAATACACACAACAATCCATATTCTTAACAAATCCCACCTCATACCACATAGTGACAAGACACCTTATGAACTATGGTATGGAAGACCTGCTTCAATCAGACACTTCAAAGTCTTTGGGAGTAAGTGCTACATAAAGAATAATAATTGAAACCTTGGCAAGTATGATGACATGGTTGATGAAGGCATCTTCTTAGGATATGCTACCAATAGTAAAGGATATAGATGATTTAATAAAATATTGCATAAATTAGTTGATTGCATTGATTTAAAGGTTGATGAAGGAGTCCTAGTAAGAGATGTGAGCAATATTGAGTCTACTACAGAGGACACAACTGAAACTGAAGATGAACAAGTCCAAGAATCAGATGGAAAAGAGACACTTAGACAAGAAGAGTCGGGACAACAATAAACATCAAATCCTTCCTCAAGAATGACTCAAAAGAATCATCCTGAAAGTCAGATAATTGGTGAGAAGGACAAAGGTGTAAAAACCAGGAGAAGGATAATCAAAGACACCGAGCAATCACATCTCTCCTTCATATCCATGGTGGAACCCAAGAACTTTAATGAAGCCAGTAAAGACATAAATTGTTTAAAATCAATGAACAAGGAACTGGACCATATTGAAAAGAATGACACTTGGGAACTCATTCCTAGGCCAACAAATAAAAATGTAATAGGGTCAAAATGGGTCTACAAAATAAGATGAATGAGCAATGAAATATTGTAAGAAATAAGGCTAGATTGTCTACAAAGGATATGCTCAAATAGAGGGATTGGATTTTGATGAAACATTTGTTCCTGTAGCAAGATTAGAATCTATTAGAATGTTTCTTTCCTATGCTTTTCATAAACAGTTTAAAGTCTATCAAATGGACGTCAAGTCATCTTTTCTAAATGGATATCTAAAAGAAGAAGTTTATATGTAACAAACAGAGGGTTTCCAACTGTCGGATAACCCCAACTTTGTCTGGAAGTTGAAGAAAGCTGTATATGGGTTGAAACAAGCCCCTCATTCTTGGTATTACATACTAGATAAGTATCTTCAAGACAAAGGGTTCAAGAGAGGAACATTTGAAAACCATCTATATATCAAAACAGAGGGTAATTATTTTCTCATTGTGTTGGTCTATGTAGATAACATCATCTTCAGAAGAAATAATGCTTCATTGGTACAATGGTTTGCTTATGCCATGCAATCTAAATTTTAAATGTCTATGATAGGGGAACTAACATTTTTTCTTGGTCTGCAAATTACTCAGAGGTATGAAGAATTATTTCTTTCTCAATAGGAATATGTAAGAGAAATGTTGAAAAGGTTTCAAATGGAAGATTCCACACCTATGGTCACTGGATGCAAGTTAAGAAAGGATGATGACTCACCTGATGTTGATCAGAGTTCATATAGGTATATGATAGGCATCCTATTGTACATCACAAAATCCCATCCAAACATAATGCATGTTGTTGGAATGGTAGGAAGGTATCAAGATGCACCTAAAAAAAGTCATTTGTTAGTTGTCAAAATAATATTCAGATACTTGAAAGGAACAATGGACTATGGCCTATGGTATCCTAGGAATCAAAATTTTCAACTATCATTCTATTCAGATGTTGATTGGGATAACTACGTGGATGAAAGGAAAAGCACAGGTGGAGGTGCATTCTTCTTAGGAAATTCCCTTGTATCATGGTTAATAAAGAAGAAAGGTTCCATTTCCTTATCGACTACAGAAGCTGAGTACATTGTAGCTACCACTTGTTGTACCCAAGTATTATGGATGATTCAAACACTTGCAGACTTGGAGGTAAAATATACAACACCGATCCTAATTCATTGTGATAATGCTAGTACAGTCACTATGTCAAATAATCCTTTATTTCACTCCAATACCAAGCATATACCCATCAAGTATCACTTCTTGAGGGAACAGGTGACCAACACTATTGTTTCTTTTCATTATATTCCATCCAAAGATCAGATTGATGATATCTTCACTAAAATGCTTGCAAAATCTCAGTTTGAGTATTTATGCTAGAAGTTGGGCATGACCCCATTATCAACCTAAGAGATTCTATCCTGTCAGAGAGAGTATGTGTTGGTTGAATATCTGATACCTCCGAAAAAAATAATACTACAACAGCTCAGGGGGAGCATGTTTTCTTTGACATTGATGTCAAAGGAGGAGAAAAGGAGATGCTACAATTAAAGGTCTAAGAAGAATAATGCAGACTTTCAGGGTCGCCATCAATGCCAAAGGGGGATATTTTTGGCATGTTTACAGGAAGAGTGTGCTTGTCATTGATGAAAATAACAATAACGATGATGGCATGTCTACATGCAAGAAAAACAACAATGATGGCATGATTACTGGTAGAGTGTGCAATCAAATCTCAAGAGGAATAGCACAGAGTTGCATGTAGAGCGCAAGTGTGTACCAGGGCCGAGGTTAATTCCATTAGCAAAGATCAAGATAGATAGCGTTCTCAGAAATGTAGACAAGACCCAAATTCATAAGGACTCTCAGAACCTTTGATACTTAAAAATTCTTCCAATTCGGGAGGATGAAAAAGCTCAGTATAAGGAGAGACAGTGGTCATTGGATCACCAATTCCAAATGCCCATTGTCCGTTATATTAGAGTCTAGTGACCAAAGGAAATGCAAAGGATAACTACAGATATGATCCATTAGATCTAAGCACTGAGGACCAACATTCGTTGGATCTAGTATAACTGTGAAGAGGATAATGGTCGAGAAACATCCTCCAACTCCATGAAATGCGATGTCACGATGAGATATAAGTCATTGGATATAGAGGACATGTGGAAAGAGATCAACATTTCGCTGACTCGCGAACTGAAATATTCAAAGGTGATATTTGTAGGAACTCATGATGTCTGAGTTCGTGAGTTGATATAGACTGTTAGATCATGGGGAGTTGTGAGTCGTTGATTTGACGCTCACAAATATAGGGAAGGTAGGAGGAAAATACTTGAGGAGCTGGGAGCCAAAAAAATACTAGTCGTTCATCTGGGAAGGACACGTGGAATCCAATAAAGCATATTCGTTGAATCATGAATCGGAAGAATTGCATCGAGCAGCTCATAAACATCATGAAGTTTGAGTTTGTGATATTGATCACATCCGTTGGATTGAAGAATGTCGTGGGCCATTGACTTGTAGGGGGTTTCAGAAAATTGAAACTCGGAAGAAGGGAGGTGAGTAGTCCTCCAAATTCATGAAATGCAAAGTCCCGATATGATCTGGGCCATCAGATCACTGAGGATCGTGGGTCGTTGATCTGGAGCAGGTTTTAGAAAATTAGAAGTTGGGAGAAGGGAGATGAGTAGTCCTCCAACTTTTTGAAACATGAATTCCCGATAAGATCTGGACTGTTGGATCACAGAGGGTTGTGGACCATCAATCTAACATAGAGAATTGAATTGGGAATCGAGAGTTGGAAGAGTCAGGGTTGGCTCATGTTCAAACACCCAAAATGCGAGGTTATGATTTGATCACAACCTTTGATCAAGGGAGCATTGTGGACCATTGATCTGACACTGCAAACTAAGTTAGTGATCTCACAAAATGAAAAGTGATCGAATATTTGGCTTGTGGTCATAGCCAAGGTCACATCGTAGAAGGATTAAGTGAGGAGCTAGCATGTCGCTAGGCTCCACTTCAGAGCTCCAGAGATCGGGAGTTAGGAGAGTCAGGGTGACTCACGACAGATGACCTGAAACGTGAAGTCTCGAAGTGATTGGCCCCTAGTCACTGCTAATGGTCATGCGAAAGGAAGGGGCTTAGCCAGAAAAGATAGCGCCCACTACGTATATTTCTTAGAAAAGGAAAAGGTGTCAAAGGGATGAACGTGCGAGAGTTTTCTCAGTAACTTCTAGAACAAAGTGATTTCATATTACAGAGAATTTGAGGAGCTGTAGGGTGACTACCAGAGGATCCAAAGAGTCTCAAGGTAACTTCCAGTGAAGTGAAGATTCATCATTTAGACAATTGATAGATAGAAATGTGTCAACGACTATAACATCCAAAGAAGCCAAAGAATATCAGGATAATGACCACTGATGAAGAAAAGACTAAGAATAATCACTAGAGAGGACGAAGAATTAGGTGTATGATATGACATAGGAATTGGATGATAAATATACGTAGAACAAAGAAGAGATGGTTTCTTCTATTGAGATTTATTCATGTGGGTAGAAGAATGCTATGTGCAAGAGCTGAAATGCACAGAAGAGGTGTAGCACATTGAATGGAAATAATATATAGGGCATAAAGCAAAGAAGAAAGAGATAGAGAAAAAATGCTTATCTGAGAGAGGAAGAGAAAGATGAGGTGCACATTCAGAGATAGAGAAGAATAACAGAAAGCTCAAGGATATCCGAGTAGGAAGACACTGATGCAGGTATAGTAGAGCAGTGCAACAAGACAATGATGAGACTGGTAAGCCTTTTGGAAAACATTGTATCACTATAATAAGTTTCAGGAACAAATATTTTACATTGAGAGTGGTAGGGAGGTGCTAGGGAGGAAATTTGTCTTTAGAGTTTCAAGTGGGTTCTTGAACATAGGGAGTTGTAGCTTCCATCTGGTTCCAGCCAGAAAAACCAGAGTGGCAGGGTGTTGCAAGGGAGAACTATTGTTCTCTGTTATACAAGTTGGTGCCTGTGTAACTGGAAGTTGGTGCTTCCATCCAGTTGGTGTTGGAACACTTAGGGAGTTGGTTCTTCCTTCTAGTGGGTGCTAGAGAAACTAGAGAGTTGGTTCTCACAACAAGTTGTTTCTTGTAAAACAGAGGTTGTAGCCTCAAGAGGAGTTGGAGCTCATAAGAATGATAATGTAAAAAAAACAAAGATTACTTATCATATCAAGAAGAAAAGGTTTTTCTTTTTATGGGTTTCCTCAGGAAATATCTGTCTCTGTATATTTCATGTGTGTGATTGATGTTGAATATTATATTGTTGACTTCACTGCATTATTGTGATATTCATTGAGTGTTCTGTAAAGAGTTTAAAATGGGCATAATTTTTTAAGAATAGTAACAACTGATTCACCCCCACCTCTCAGTTGTCCAACATGTTGCACGTAGTATTTCCAACATGTTGCACGTAGTATTTCCACCTCTTCTTCATCACTCGCCAATCCCTCTCAGTCGGTTATGGCTCTCTTCTTGTTATTCATCTTATATTGGTAAGGTATTCTATTGCATGTCTTTCCATATTTTTCCATTATATTCTTTATCCGTTCCTCTTCCATCATGATTGGGTCCATGACCTCCTTCTTCTTTCCCTTATCCATCTCCCTGTCCATATCTCAATCTCTTGTTGGTGTTTCCCCCCCTTCCCCCATGCATGTAGGGAAGTTTATTTGTTTGATTCCATGGTGATCAAACCATTGTCATACAATAAAATATTGATTGAAGTATACAGTGATCTGATGTAACTAGCTATGGGCCCCTTTAGAAAATCATGCTTTGTTGCAGTGTAGGAATTTTTGGTATCTACTGCAAATTCGATGATAAACCTTGAAACAATATTGTCTAGCTAGGAATCTATTGCGCACATGAAATTTTTATTAACTTTTTGTAACTATGCAATCTCCACACGATTCCACTCCATTTTTTTTATTCTATTCGTAGGGTGGTTTTCCTTTAACCTCAATAACCACTCCTGCAACAAATGTGGGAAATCAAATAAAAATACCTCATGCAAGTCACTAAACATGTATTTGTCGACATATATGCACAATGTTAACTTAGGGCTTATGTTGTCCTTCTGTGAAAAATCAAGTTCCTTTGTTCTAAACCATATTTCAATCTCCATCTTATTTGGATTCCATGGTATGAACATTCCCTTCTATACTTTCATACTCTGTGCTCTTCTTCCACATATTCTGGCCACTCAATCCAACGTAGTTCCATCCAAAAACAAACCATTTGTTGGTTACTTTATTGGGTTGAACCAGGTTCTGATCTCAAACAAGTTTCCAAAAAAATCCTCAAAAATATCGTCCCTCCTAGTAAACCAGAAGGAAATGCTATGCATAGGGTCCGTAGTGTAGTCTCACCTGAGATAGATTTTATGGGGGACTATAATACTCAAGTGTTTGTATTCTAGGAATGGGTGGAGATTGTGGTTGGCTTATTTTTCTTAATTCATTATCCTTGTTTAGTCATTCATCTACTTTTATGATTCATTCATCTTTAAACCTATGCATGCATGTTGATATAACTATTTTTACCATTCATTTTTGAGCTAATGATTAACAGAAAAGTAAATCATTCATCAACATTCACATAGAACATAAGGTTTACTGTGGTTGACCCCCTCTTGGGACTACGTCTACAAAGATATGGATTATTTCTCTTTTATTTATTCTGCTGCAAAATCTTGCATTGTGCGCAATACATATTCAATATTACAATCACAATGAGGGTAAGCACCCTATGAGAGGCTTCCTAGATCACACTCGGCTCCTCATCTTGTGACCTAACCCTCAAGGACTAACTTGTTCAACCCTACTATAAGACTTATTACAATCTATGGCTTCCCATCCAAATAATTCTCAATAATCAATTGATCGACTGAACCGCGCTCAACCTAGACCTATAGGTCCTTATTTATACTACTTTATAGGCTCATAACCCTTACAATATTTGTCAAAAACCATAACCCTAGCATATTTAGGACTGTCTACATGTGCGCCATGTTGCTTTTCCTCCTGCATGTTTCTTTCCTACCACCTATTGCGCATGCTCCAAAAATACATATTTCTCTCCAAAATTGGGCATGTTACCAAAATATATCTTTCTCCCTGCACCACAATATAATACACCACGTGGAGAAAATCAAGGGACTAGAGGAGGCCATAGAGGAGGAAGTCGTGAAGGAAGAGGATTTGGAGGAGGTATAGAACCAATATTTTGTCACAACTATCAGAAACCTAGACACTATGCAAGATATTGTCCACAACCACCTGCGACATGTATGTATTGTCATGCAGCAGACCATGAGACAAAATATTGTCCGACACTTCTGGTAAAGATATAGGATGAGAGGAACTAGAAAAATGAGAATGTCGAATGGATTGTCGTGGAACATATAGAAGAGGATGGGAAGAAGATGAATATAGTGACTAGAGGTGGAGATAATATAAGAGAATATGTAGCAAAGAAGGATCAGGATCAATACCAGTGGGTTGGGAAGAATACAACACCACAACATAATTTTGATGCGCACAAAGAGAATGAGACATTTAAGGAGGCCATAGAAGAGATTCTGAGGGAGAAAATTATTTCTACCTCAGGTACACATACAAGAGATGGTGTACCGGTGTATGACATGCCTCCACTTTTTTATTAGACCAATAGAGATCAACCATCATAACAAGTAAGTAATCTGAGAAACTTTTGGGGGTCTTCTGTAAAATTGTTGAATGATAAAATCTCTTTACAAGTATTACATAATCTGTTAGAAAAGTACAATTATGAAGAAGAGATGAAATTAGAAAAAAAAATATTTAATCAGGTTCATAAGAACAGAAGAACAAATAGGGAATTCAGGTTGAATGCAAACATTCAAGATTTCAATATGGGACATATCATATTAGACTTAGGTTTTGAAGTAAATGTTCTTCCTAAGAAGACATGGGAAGCCATGGGAGAATCTAAATTAGGATTTTCACCTATTCAATTGAAGTTATAAAATCATCATAGAGTGGTGCCAATTGGTATATTGAAGGGGATACCAGTATATCTAGATGGTGTGCACACCATAGAAGACTTTGAAGTGATTGACATAATAGAAACCATATACAACATTGCCGGTCTGGATTGGGATTTTGATAATAAGGATATTATAAACCTGAATACTAGGAAGACAATTTTTCAATCAGGAGAATATAGAGTTATTGCACCATTGTATCCTTTAGAAGGAGGAAGTTATGTGGAACCTGCGACAAACAATTTCATTACAGAAGACATAAATCAATTGTATAGAACTACCGCGTGTGAAGAGGATTACATCAACCCAACTGCAGATGGAATTCTAAGTTGGAGGAGCATTGGTTCTTGTGCTTTAGACTTTGACATATGACTAGAGAACTGGCATGAGTGATTACATGAGTTATCTACCAAAAGATGTCCCAGAATGATGCATGTGATAAGATGGGTTGGTACAAAGGTAAGATAACCTCCTACTTAGAAGAATTTTTAATTAAATTTGAGTTAGAAGTAATGGAAAATAAAATATTTCTAGTATTAGACATGGATTTTAAATAAACACCTACCCAATGGTGGGGATATCATAAGGAAAATATCAATAATTGGTATCAATTCAAGAGGTTATTGTGCATCAGATTTGGCATAGAACAGGAGGACATATATGTGGAGAAGTATGATGGAATTGGAAAAATTAGAGAACATGTATAAAAATGTATAAATTAGTGGATATCGGTACCGCCATAAGAATGGAAACATCACTTTATTCACACATTAGAAGGCATTCCAAAGAACTGGTACACATAATTGGAACAACGCAGGGAAACTACAAATTGGGCAGAAATGCAACAGAATTTTGTAATCACATTTTCATTTGAACATGAAAATCCAGAAATAAATACAACACTGAAGGTGGTAAGAGACAAGATCTCTGAAGAACCAAAAGTGGATATTGTGATAACTTATCAGAACTAGAAGAGACAGACAGTCAGACAGTTGCTACATTTTTATCATGTCACGGAAGAAGAAGACCTAGCATAAGAAAACCTGTGCAATATCCAGTTCCTATAAGTTGAAGGGGAAAAAGAGGTAGAAGGTCAACAGTTATATTCAAAATATTATGTATACCCATTGAATATAAATATGGTAAATATGGGAACAAGAAAAAACCCAAATAGTGCAAGTATTGGAGATTATTGGGACAATCAGACAATAGAACAAATAACATAGTTACTGCGCGAGTATAGTGACTTATTTCTAGTGACGTTTTCAGAAATGAAGGGATTAGCAGGATAACTTGGAGAGATGAAGATCCATTTTAAGATAGATTATAGAACAATAAGACAAATAACTTACAGGTTGAATCTAGTGTATAAGAATAAACTAAAGGAAAAGATTGACATATGTTAGAGGCTATTGTCATAGAACCTATGGAAGAATCAAAATGGATCAATCCTATGGTAGTATAGGAAAATAAGCAAGGGGGAATCATGATATGTGCAGAATTGATGAAGATGAATGATGTATGTGTACATGATCCTTTCCTTACCCCATTTACAGATCAAGTATTGGATAATGTAGGAGGACAATAAGCCTATTCATTTACAGATGGGTTTTCAGGATATCATGAGATCAAGATAGCACCAGAATATAGACACAAAACAACATTTTATATAGAATGGAGATCATTTCAGTATACAATGATTCCTTTTGGACTAAAGAATGCACCTACAATATTTTCAAGGGTAGTAGTGGCTTCCTTTAAGGATTTTATTCACAAATTTGTAGAGGTTTACTTGGATGATTGGACAGTCTTTAGATTATTGAAGGATCATGTTGAAGTGTTAATATTGATGTTAGACAGGTGTAGATAGTGTCAAATTTCATTGAATATTAATAAATTTATTTTCAATGCACCTTTTGGAATCTTGTTAGGGCATGTGGTGTGTAAAAATGGTATGTTGGTTGATCCGTCCAAAATTGTTGTCATAGTGAATTTACCACCACCTAAGTTAGTGCGCTAGTTAAAAAATACACTTGGTCATACATGATATTACAAGAAATTTTATAAGGGGTTATACACATATTACTACGAATATGGATAAATTGTTGAAGAAGAACATCAAGTATCAGCGGAATGAGGAGTGCCAGCAGATCTTGGATATATTGAAGGAGAAGATGGTGATTGCGCCAATTTTAGTTTTTCGAGATTGGTAAAAATAATTTCATGTGCATGTGGATGCATATTCAATAGTACTTGGAGAAGTATTGACATAGCCAAGAGAAGGTGATATAAATCACCTTATAGAATTTGCAAGTAGGAAGATGTCATATTTAGAGAAGAACTATAATACTACAAAAACGAAAGGCTTGGCTATGGTATATTCATTACAGAAATTCAAACATTATTTGTTAGGATAACACTTTAAGATGTTTACATATCACTCTTCTCTTAGATATTTGGTTAATAAGCCAATGTTGGCGGGAAGAATATGCAAATGGTTACTATTGTTTCAAGAGTTTGACTTTGAAGTTGTGGTGAAGCCTAGAAGATTGAATTCAGGGCCAGATAATCTGTCAAGGATAACTAATGGAGAAGAACCAAATGGTTTGGATGAAAATTTTCAAGATGCACAAGTATTTTAAGTACAGATAGTTGATCAGTATTTTGTTGACATTATTGAATTTTTGAGTACATGATTTTCCCCAAAGGAATTTAATATTGCGCAAAAGAAAAATTTGGTGGTCAAAGTTGCAGAATATTAACTGATTTCAAATCATTTATACAAACTTGGTGTAGACAACATTTTTAGGAGATGTGTTATTGAGCATAAATTTTGACGAGATGTGTTATTGACCATGAATGTCCCGTCATTTTAGCAGAATCACATGAATGAATAGTTGGAGGACATTATGCAGGGAAATATACTACACAAAAGATATTGTGTGTAGGATTATGGTGGCCAACAGTTCACAAGGATGGAAAGGAGTATCGTCAGAATTGTGATGTTTTCCAAAGGGTTGGAAAGAAATCCAGGAGGGATGAGATGCCATTAAGACCTCAGGTAACTTTTCAAGTGTTTGATAAGTGGGAAGTAGAATTTGTAGGTCCAATTAATCCACCAACCACAAGATCAGGAGAAAAATATATTATTACATCGACATAATATTTAACCAAATGGGCTGAGGCATCAATAGTGAAGGATTGCAATGGAGAGACTACAACGTTCCTTTTTTTTAGAAAGAAGTTACAAGGTTTGTATGCCCTAGAATTTTAATGAGCAGTCGGGGGACTCATTTTATCAATAGAATTAACCAGGAAATGCTTGAATAATTTGAGATATATCATCATAAGAGCACTTGATATCATCATCAGGCTAATGGAATAGTGGAAGCATTTAACAAGATAATGGAGAATTAATTAACACATATTTGCAATGTAAACATGGATGATTTGGATATGAAGGTACCAACATTTTTATGGGCATATAGAACTACATGCAAAAAGCTAACAAGGAAAAAACCTTTCAGGTTGGTGTATGGACAAGAAGCGGTAGTTCCCTTGGAGCATTTGATATCTATTCTATGCATTGAAGCTATTAAAAACGTGATAGAAAGAGGTGCAACATAGGAAATATTGGCTCAACTTATGGAATTAGAAGAAGAAAGGATTATAGATGATTTCCATCAAGAATTACAAAAAGAAAAGGACAAAGCTTGGCATGATAGACACATAAAAAAGTAAAAATTTAAGGAATCATATATGGTTCTCCTCTGTGAAAGTAAATACTGTAACAAATAGGGAAGCTTAGAATGCATAGGCTAGGGCCATATGAGATAAAGTCTATCATAGATGGAGGTTTTGTGCAGATAAAATTTTTAATAGGAAAGTAGATTCAAGGCTTGGTGAATGGTATTTGACTGAAAATGTATAGGCACAATCAACCCACTAACCCTCAGTAGTTGCAATGCAAAAGAGTAGAGTTTTACATATTGTATATAGTAGGAGTTAAGAGAATATAAAGGAAGGAAAAATTAGAAAAATGAGAAAAATCCAAAAAGAAGTAGGTAGAGGGATAAGTGGTAGACAGACAAGTGCAAAATACAATGCGCAACAAATAGTAAATTGGTGTGACAAAATTCAAGATAATGCGTGTAGGAAAAGTGAACACAATGAGATGGGATGGAAAATTATCGAAAAAAGTGAAAAACAAATGAACAGAAAATAGAGGGCCTTTCAGAGGATTTATGACAGAGTTTATAAAAATGGAAAATCATGGAAAAGGAAAACACTTGTGATTTTGAGAAAAGGAGAGACAGAGAGAAAAGGGTGTGAGTGAGTAAGAAGTTGTGAAGAACCCAACCGAGATTTGCAGTGAATATTAACTAGGATATAAGAATGACATCGCCTAATACAATGCCCAACAAATACAATGCACAACACATAGTAAATTGGTGTGACAAAATTCAAGATATTGTGTGCAGGAAAAGTGAACACAATGAGATGGGACAGAAAATGATTGAAAAAAGTGAAAAACTAGTGAACAAAAAATAGAGGGCACATTAGAGCATTTATGATAGAGTTTATAAAAAGGGAAAAGCATGGAAAAGGAAAACACTTGTGATTTTGAGCAAATGGGAGACAGAGATAAAAGGGCGTGAGTGAGTAAGAAGTTGTGAAGAACCCAGCTGAGATTTGCAATGAATTTTAACTAGGATATAACAATGACGCCAACTAAGTTTGGAGCACCCATATAGTTTTTTAGAAGGACCAGAAGTTCCAAAAAAACAATGGAGGATGTGCCTGAAGTTGTATATGTGGATGGGATCCCAATGATAGAAAGTGAGTCAATGAGTCCAACATATGTCGAGGAACAAAACCTGCAGGAAGAAGGAAACCCTAGTGCAACACTAAACCCTAATGAAGAAAAACCATAGGTGGTGCGCAAAGAGGAAGAACAACATGAAGAATATGACGAACAAACTGAATCAGATGAACCTGAAGAAAAAAACAAAATTAGGGCAGAGTAACCCTCAGAGGTTGAGGAATACAATGACGTAGAGAAGGACACAGAGGAGGTCAAGACAACATGAACGACAAAGAGAAAATGAGGCCATTCATAACAACAATGTGCACATAGACACAAATTGTTTTGTCAATGCCCCACATTCCAAAATTAATAATTGTTGTTGAGGACATGCTAGGGTGTGGTCCTAAACTAAAATATGCATATCATGATGTCATAGAGGTGGATAAGTTTCCAGATCTTGCGTAGTATATTTACATTGAGAACAAAGGGGTAAAATTGTTAGTGATCCTGATATTAGAACCCAAACAATGGATTACCTTGATTTCTAACTATGGCATTATGAATTTATTAGAGATCCCACACTTTGGCAGGGGAAAGGACATCAATGTATGTGTCAAACAACTATTGGTAAGATTTCATGGAGGGTTTTTGTGGATAGACATACCCATACCCATTGATGTAGATCTAATTGCACAGATTAATGGGTTTCCAACAGATGGAATGAAACTTAGAGGGGTTTTAAATGATAAAACAAAGGAAAAGGAGATTGTAGAGGAGGTAAAAGAACAATTTGGCATTGACAGAGGAATAAAATACATGATTATCAAGAACATAAATGAGCCATCCATGATATTTTTGATGAATTTTATGGTCTGCAAGTTATTACAAAAAATTCATAAGGAAGAGGCGCCAACAAGAGTGGTAGTAGCATCCACGCAGTGCCTGAAGGGAACAGTCCTCAGTTGGGCACCTTATTTTCTCAACCTATTTTTGGAGGATTGCAGAAATG
This sequence comes from Picea engelmannii, assembly GCA_009831015.1. NCBI lineage: Eukaryota > Viridiplantae > Streptophyta > Pinopsida > Pinales > Pinaceae > Picea > Picea engelmannii. Next base: position 315,968 of record ML798859.1, read on the forward strand.
AACAGGACTCTGGGACATAGCTCGACTATTCTTGGTTGCTGATTTTGATATCCCCAATAGCATGGGAAAATCCAAAATACTCAATCTTCTGTGATAGGAGAGGAAAATGCGGCACAACAAGATATCTAAAGATGTGACATACTATAGATCCAAAGAAGAGGAAATCCAATGCCAACATTTTTGGCATGCATACTCAGGAGTTGCAAGAGAAAATAGTAGACATATGGAGGATCTCACCTGAAGTGGTGAAGGAGCATGAGGGGATTTCCAAATTTAATGCATATAGGAACAACATATTGATACAAGCAAGATAGACCCCAACAAGACATGGTTAAATATGTAGCATTGCATCATAGTAGAAGAATTCCAAAGGGTAATAGAAGAATGGATATATTAGTGGAAGGTACCAGTGGTTGTAAATAAAGGAGAAAAGAGAAAATAACAAAAATAAGCTGGTACATCACATAAATCAAGTATCCTAACAACCAGTACCAGGAAATCATCACAATGCACATAGACAACAGAGAGTGTGGCAACAATTAATAAGCAAAGGAAGAAGGAAAACATACTGAGAGCCTCAATATTAGGAACTGACAACACAAAAATAACAAATGGGTAATCACAAAAGAAGGATAACATCCCTGAGACACAAAGTGGAGATCTATCTAAGGCAAATAAATTTGTGCAGAAAAAAACACCACCAAAGAGAAAATCAACAATGCATATAGGAGAATGAAGAAAGAATATGAAAGAACAAAAGAAGCCCCATCAGATCACCATAACTAAGGATGGTTCAGAATTGGTGGCAAATAAAGTACACAATTGAGGAGAAGAAGCATTGTATGTCACATAGTCACAAAGAGAAGAAGTGATGAAGAATATGATGGAATTTAAAGAAGTTCTTGAGAGCTTACAACTCAATGTCACAAAATAGAAAGGCATTGCACATCAAGAGAAACTACATGAGGAAAAGGAGACAATGGAGAAAACAATAATGGGAAATGAGACTTTCCATATTAGCTAAGCAATGATACAATTAGATGAGGACATAGTGCAAAAACCCATGAAGGAGATAGAGTAGTTGGACTTGGTACTATCCAATATTCCAACCAAAACATTATACAAGTTGCAAGTTAGTGTCTCTAATGAAGTGAAATCAAGGGCTAGGACAGATGCAACAAACTTAGACACAACCAGGGAGGAAAAAGAGATACTAGATATAGCCCTCAAAGAAGTGAAACTCATGAGAAAAAAATAAAAACAATGCATAGAGAACAAGCATGATTTTAGGGGCTAAATTTGTCTCATGGGATAATTTTCCATGGTTTTCCCCAAAAAATGATTCGCTATTATAAAAACGACTCGCCTAAATTCTATAGGATAAAATTATCTTACCTTAAAAATCGCCAAAATTTTATACAAACTATATACAATCCTTAGAAATTTGAATAATTTTACAAAAATCTCGCCAAACAGTTATAGTTGGAATACGAAGGATTAGTAATATTCACCAAGATTTCTACATTTTAAAATAAATTTCCATCCTTAAAATCATCCTTGGTGTTAGGTTATGAAAAATCTATAAATATCTT
>ML798860.1:54531-66063 GCA_009831015.1 Picea engelmannii
TCTGCGAGATTCCACCGTCAGAATCTGACGATAGATGGCTCAATAGAAGCGCCTTGGCTGGATCTCAAATGGGTTGGAAGGAAACTGCAATCTGGATACGGATCTCGTGTAGCTCTCCAAACCCTCAAACTGGCTTGCGCCCTCACTGGCTAAGCTGTGCACTCTGCAATGGATACTCTTGAAAAGTATGGTGAAATACCTGGATGGTATCTACGATGGGCTAGGGTGTGTCTCTCAACACCGAAACCGATCAATGATGGTGGTTTCCTCCAGAAATCCACAAAACAATACGGTCGACTCTCCTCCTCCTCTGGGAACTCTCAACATCAAATCATAACAATGCATAATGAGGAATTAGGTCAAATTCCTCCCTTTATATCTTTCCCAATCTAATTCACCATTGACCTCACTTAAGCTAGGCGTTTTTCCTCCTAAAGTGATTAATTAATTAATTAAGTCCCCCTTTAGCACCTTTTCATTCTAATTCTTCGTCGACTTAGGCTTAAGTGACTTTTCCTAAGTATTTTGGCTTAATTCATTGTTTAGCCATCAATTCCTCCTTATTTCTCCATCTTGTTCCCTGTTTGTGCCTGACTATAGTCTACGGGAACATATAGACTACTAAGTCACTCCCTGCTGGCCTACTCTTGGGAACGGGACATCACACCCTCTTCCTAGGAAAATGTGCCCAGCTCAAGGTAATTAGTGCGTTGTGCCTTCTCCTTGGAATTTGCGCCCTTCATCATGCAAGTGTGCCCTCTTCAAGTAAGTGTGCCCTCTTCTCAAGTTCACCCTCTTCAAGCAAGTGCGCCCTTCGTCATGCAAGTGTGCCCTCTTCAAGTAAGTGTGCCCTTTTCTCAAGTTCACCCTCTTCAAGCAAGTGCGCCCTCTTCTCTTTACCTCCTCTCAAGATGAACAATGCACCCCCCTCTTCCCTCATCTTTTGCTCTTGTTCTTCTCATAAGCCTAACCTAGGAATCAAAGGCTAGGATTAGATCTTAGCCATCCAAGATCAAGGGTGGAGATTAAATCTCCCCCTTCACTTAAGTTCCCTAAGTCACTTTAGCATTTATGAGCTCATAAAGTCACTTTGACTTTATAACATGAAGTTAAGTGAGGGAGGGGTACTTTTCCCTCTTTAGTGTTAGGCACATCAATAACACTAGGGGACCACTTCCCAAGGTACCAAAACTTAATAGGAAGGAGCAACAAATTTTTGGGCTTGGAAGGCCATGATTCTTTTTCTCTTGGAGGAGAATGATCTCAAAGAGTATGTTGAGATGGTGGTTCCAAGTCCTAATGATCCATAGGAATTGGCAACCCATAAGAAGAAGGAAGTGAAGGCCAAGCGGATGTTGTTGGATTCCGTGAAGGACCACCTGATTCCTCACATTTTCGAGAAGAAGATAACCAAGGAGATGTATGAGGATTTGGTGGGCTTGTACCAAAGAGGAAATTTGAATAGGAAGTAGATTTTGAGGCACCAACTCCAATCTGTTGAGATGTCTAGTGCAGATACATTTGCTAGCTACCTCATGAGGATCACTCAGATTCGTGATCAACTTGCAACCATTGGTGAGGTAGTTGATGACACAGGGTTGGTGAATGTGGCATTGAATGGTTTTCCCAAGTCTTGGGAACCATTTGTGAAGGGGATTTGTGCATGAGAGAAGTTGCCACCATTTGACAGAGTATGGACCTATTGCATCTAGGAGGAGGCTCGGATAGAGTCCAAGAATGGCAAGCAGAGAGGTAGCGATGATGAGAACCTAGCTCTAGTTGCTCATGCTAGGAAGGACATAGGAAATGGTTCCTGGAAGAAGGACACGGGGAGAGAGGCATCTGCAGAGCAGAGGAAGAAGAAGGACCTTAGCAAGGTCAAGTGTTTTGCTTCCCATGAGCATGGTCATTATGCTTCATAGTATCCACAACGAAAGAAAGGAAGTAGGAAGCAACAGTCATCATCAATAGAGGTGGATGTGGTTGCAGATAGGATTTTGAGGGACTTCTTATTGGTCTTCGCCCTTTCTGGAGAAGTTTCCGGTGGTGGAACTTGGTTTGTGGATAGTGGAGCCACGTGTCATATGACAAGAGAACGAGAGTTGTTCGAGAGCTTCATAGAGTCTAACTCAGATTTGTATGTGGAACTTGGTATGGGTACCAAGCATGCAGTGCAGGGATCTGGAATAGTGTCATTCCAAAAGGAGTCAGGAGATGTGTTGCGAGTGACAAATGTGCTATGGGTGCCAAAACTCAGGAAGAGTGTGCTCTCAGTCTCAATGATTGAGGAAAAGGGCTATGCAGTTTTATTATGAGATGGACAGGGGTTGTTCATGCCTAGAGGATCTAGCTCAGACATAGCAGTGGTTCTTGGAGTTAGAGAGAGCTACCTGTATAGGCTAAAGGGTCAGCCTATGCGAGCGATGACAAGCAACAATAGAGTGACAGAGGATAAGGAGCAGGTAGCTCCGAAGGTTGTGCAGATTTAGAGGGATTTAGCCTTCAAAATCCAGTGGGAAGGAGGAGCTTTCGAAGTCTGTCAAGGGGAAATTAGACTTCAGAGGGAGTCATCAGGCTAAGAGGGAGAGTCGGTCGTCCAGATGAAGTCAACCTTTAGGCTTAGGTGGGAGAGAAGAGTCTTCCAAGACTGTCAAGAAGGTGTCATGGCTTGTGGAAGCCAGCCATGAAGCTCAGAAGCGGGAGGCTTCTAGGAGCAGGGTGTCTTCCAAGAAGGGTCCATGTCATTCAATAGGAATTGCTTTTGTGTCAGTGGGAGTAATTGTGGTAGCGGATCCACTATCAGAGGCAGAGCCACTTCCAGTGTGGGAGACATATCTAGTTCCAGGTGATGGTGGATGGAATACCTCCCTCGCTAAGAGCGGGTGTTGATGTTTTGTAGCATCGGGCAGGTATTCTCACATTGGCCTTGGTGTCGGGCATGTGAATTTTTGTTGGCATTCATATTTCTTTTTTGTTTTGGTGAAAACGTCTTTGGATTGGTGTTGGGGCTTCACACCCACATGGGTGATCAAACAATTCTGATTTAATGTTGAGTTGAGAAGGGGTTCCTAAACTCACTCATTAGACTCCTATAAAAGAAGAGACAATGTGAGGAGACACCGGGACATCTCATTGTGACATTATGGAGTTAGCATAAGTGAGTAAACACTCGTGCTAAGGAGATTTGGTGGCAATTTCAACAAATTCTACACTTTGGCAAATATGGCCTAGAGTTTCTGGACATTCTTTCTCTTATGTTTTTTAGCCTAGGAGAATAGTTGCACGTTTGAGACCGTTGTACAGAAGGAAGAGAGAGAGGTCGCACATGTGGTACAACCAGAACAACTCACATGTTTGGTACGGCCAGAACATGCCGCATGTGTGGTATGGCCAGAACAGGCCGCACGGGTGGTATCGAGCATATCGTACGATTGATGTCAACAGTCGTACGATTGGCATCAACAGATCGTACAACAACCGTACGAATGACGTCAACAAATCGTACAACAGATTTGCAAGTTGGGGGAATTTTCTGAGATTTTTGTTGATTTGTTTTTTCGCCAAGAGGACTTTTTTTTGTCCTCGGAATTTCTCAATCAGAAAATTTTGCCGAACATAAATTTTTGTGTCTCATGTGTATGGATGATTTCTCTCTGATCTTTGTGTTTCCGTTGCTGTAATTTCTGTCATAATTTCAGTGTAGAATTATCTAGTGATAACAACCCTAGTTTACTGTTTGAGGTCACTTGGAAGTAATTCTCAGATCTGAAATTAGATGCTTAAAAATTGACAAGAGGCACGTATAAAACAACACCATCTTATCCCCTAGATTTATTAGAACCCGAGAGGCAACCCAACCCTCGACTGTGGCACCCATCTGGAGTTGTCGATTGAGGTCTCAAGACAATTTATGCTATAGACCATTAGGTAGTTCCCCTCCACTAGCTCTCAACAGTGGGTCACCACTTCTAGACAGAAAGACATCCCTTGGGCTTGATTCAACTCCTCCAGCTAGTGTTCTATACAAAGATGCTTTCCTTCGGCCTCAGATGGTAGAATAGTTGCACATTCGACTTTAAAGGAGGACATGTGCCCCTCTCATTTGTCCAATTATAGGCACTCGGGGCCTTAAGGCTCTTTTTCTTGTACTTTACTCCAAATCAATGTATCTCTTTTTGGCATTGAGATAATTGATCTTAGATCTTATAGATTAGCTTTGATTTTTGCTATTATAGGAGTTGCCTTCAAACTCCCACTATGTATTGGCACTTATGTACTGAACAACTCCATTGATCTTGTAACAAACATAAATATATATAATATGTAAATATAAATAACTAATACTAATAATTAATTATGAAGAGACATGACATATGAAAGGTCATGTCTCTTATGAAAGGGCACCCCTGTGCGGGATATATATACAAGCCCTCATTCCTCATTTGTAATCATCATATATATTATTCATTCTTATACAATTATTATTAAACATAATTACTATCCTTAATGGATTATTGCGTACTGTCCTATTTATATTGGATGTTTACATAGTGAACCAGGTTGGTTCACCACAGTGGTATCGGAGCACTGTGGTGAACGAGAACCCTATAAACACCCAGTATTGCAGAAGATCGAACTAGGGTGGACAGACTCTTTCACAATTCGACAGTTCTGCTCAACTCTTCGTCGCTCATATCGTCTGGTATCATCAATCTTAACAACACCAAAAACTGAAAGTCATGCCAAGACATTGCAAGCCAGAACGAAGAAGTAAGCCTCTCCATAAACATGCTTTGAGGACAAAGCATTTCTAAGGGGAAGGCAATGTAACAAATATAAATAACTAATAACTAATAATTAATTATGAAGAGACATGACATAGGAAAGGTCATGTCTCGTATGAAAGGGCACCCCTGTGCGGGATATATATACAAGCCCTCATTCCTCATTTGTAATCATCATATATATTATTCATTCTTATACAATTATTATTAAACATAATTACTATCCTTAATGGATTATTGCGTATTGTCCTATTTATATTGGATGTTTACATAGTGAACCAGGTTGGTTCACCACAGATCTACTTTTGGACATTTGTTGGATATTAATGAACTTATCTTATCTTGATGATTTAGAGCTTTACGATGTTACAAGTAGGTGGAAATAATCTAAATTGCGATCATGTTTTAAATTTTGTAGAATCTTGAGTTTGTGAAACAATTTCAAAGTCATACATATTTGACATTATGGATGTCCTTTTAAATTTTGGCATGAGCAATATCTTCTTTTTGCGAATTACAGTTGTACTATTTGTTTAAATTTTAATAGAGGCATTGGATTTTATCACGATTTGTTACTCATATATGCTTATTGATCATGATTTCATACTTAAATATATTATATCTTATACTTCATTTTACATATATATATATGTGTGTGTGTGTTGAAAATTTTGAAATATGTATATGGGCGAACCTAATGGTGAATGCTATCTGAATCTCATCAGGAAATTTGAATTTTAACTGAATTTCATTGTCACCGAACTCAAACTGGACCCTGAACTGAACAATGTGACTTAGGTTGTACCTAAACCCTTGGTTAGCTAATTGGATTGACTGAAGGTCTAAATAAGGATACCTAGTATTACTATTGTAACTATCCATATGGTCGATGTAAATAGTGGACAAGCACCAAATTCAACCTACATAATAGAATGTGGGACAATCAAATTGCAATACCAAAAATAAGTGGACTAATCATCTCACTTTGAGTAGAGTTGAAGAACATCAAGACAAACCCACTCAATGCAAGACAAGACCAAGCAAGTTTAACGAGGATCCCAGATGTCACAACCATAATGAAATGTTGGGTTGACAAGTGCATGGAAGTGACAACTTTTAATGGGGATGCAATTAAAATCCCTGTAAAGGAGAAAATGATAAAAATATTGTCATGCATTCAGGAAACATCATAATCATGGCCACCAAACTGTAGAATGAAAGCCACTTAGGGTTGTATACAAATTTCAGTAATAGGCAACCTATGGATGCAAGCCTGCACAGTGAAGCAACTTGTATATGTTTGAACTTTCCTATTGCAGAAAATATCCTTCTGAGAAGTCTAAGCAAATGCCATGAATATATTTGGTGTCTTGTTTTGATATGGTTGAATTAGCAGGTTCCCATGTTTCTGATCTCTTCATTGGATGTTGAATGATGCTGAAGATGGAAAGGTTTCATATGAATATTATCTATTGAACAAAGATAATGCGATCTCCAGACTCATTGTATTTTAGATGGACTCCTATCAAAATTTTCTTAGGATGCAATTGTTGTATACCACTCTATCGTGGGAATTCTATTAAATAAAAGAATCTTTATTTGCTGTTTGCAGATATCTTGGAATTGCAGAAGGTGTCATTTATACCAGTTGCAAATGGCACCCGGCTTGTTAAAGCAAGTGCTCTTTATGTGCGGCTTGGAGTGAACTTGGCCCCATTTGCCTTTGAGCTCCCAAGTTTGTATCTTCCATATGTCAGGATTTTAAGAGAGATTGGACTGCAGGAAGCTCCAACTTTTGACAGTGCAAGGAACCTGTTGGTACAAATCCAGCAGGCAAGTGGGTATCAGCATCTCAATCCCAATGAACTGCGTGCAGTTTTACTACTTTTACAGTTTATATGTGAAGAAGGAAAGAAATCAAAATCAGATGGAACTCTCTTCCCAGCGCATGATGCAATTGTTCCTGATGAAGGATGCAGATTGGTACATGCTAGAGCTTGCGTCTATATTGATCCTCGTGGATCTTGTCTTTTAAGTGAAATTGACACTTCCAGGTTACGATTTGTCAATCCACAACTTTCTGAAGAACTTTGTGTACAAATTGGTGTCAAAAAGCTATCAGATGTTGTTGTAGAGGTAAGCTTTGGTATCTTATATCTTTTGTTGATATTGGGACATTTTACATGCCATAGAAGAAGTTGAAACTTGAAACCACAGTTTGAAGAGTCTAGTTAATTTAAAGTTTAAACCATCATAGCTAAGCAATTATGTTACATGTTGGATTTTTACTACAGGAACTTGATCAAAGTCTGCCTTTGGAAATGCTAGGAGCTCTGGGGTCATTTTTTCTGAAAATGGTTGCCAGCAAGATTCTCAGTCAGTCATTCCAAAGTGCAGTTTGGATGGTTATTCAGAACTTTAAAGAACATGTCCCTGCTTTAAGATATTTAACCAATGATGAAGTTAGAAAAGTCCTAGAATCTTCCGCGGAAAGGTTGCAATTTGTACGTTCTGTTTATACACGCTTTATAATGCTCCCGTCATCTGTTGATATAACTTTGAATGCACCCAACATGACACAAGGACTCCGTGAAGAATGGAAAAATGAAGCAGGGCATCGAGTGCTCCAATTTGTGGACCGCTCTAAGCAAATTATCTTGGTTGGAGAGCCCCCAGATGCAGTTGCTGTCTCAGATATTCTTGCTGTTGTTGTGAGCCGACTCTTAGATTCACCATTATGCCTGCCAATTAGTGCCTTATTTAATGTGCCAATTGGCATGGAAGTGCGGGCTTTGGATCTTCTTAGGTTAGCATCTCTCAATAGGAATGCAATAGGTCATTACCGAAGTTCTCTGCACCAAGGTAGTCTACTAGGTCAGGAACTGATACCATCAGATGCCATGCAAGTACAGTTTCATCCCTTGAGACCATTTTATGCTGGGGAAGTTATTGCATGGCGTTCAGACAGTGAAGAAGGATTAAAGCTCAAGTATGGTAAAGTGCCAGAGGATGTGCGACCATCAGCTGGTCAGGCATTGTATAGACTTAAAGTAGAAACAGCTCGAGGAGAAATTGAGATTCTTTTGTCATCTAATGTCCTTTCATTTAGGAGTATGGAAGCAGGAAGTTCTAGTATGGCTGCTGAAAATAGGGAAGCTATCATCAGATCTGGCAACCAGCATATACAGAGGCTTCAAGATGTTAGAAAGGCTTACCCCCAAGATATTAAGGTCAGCATTCAAAATCAGGTGAGCCGTCTTTTTAAGCAATGCAGCGGCATTGTTCACATAGTATTTTGATTGTATACATACTGCTGTGCTAATGGTGTTTTGTTTTAATCAGGAAAAACATGTTCCCATTGTAACAAGAGTGTCAACATCAGAGATAGTCCATGCTGTTGCTGACATGCTTTCTGTGGCTGGCATTCCCATGGGCATTGAGCAGCAGTCACTTTTGCAAAAAACACTAGCTCTTCAGGAACAGCTAGCAACATCTCAAGCAGCCCTTGTAGTCGAGCAGGTCAGTGGTTGCATTTTGTGATATAAATGGACACTTTCAGTTCAAATAATGTAGGCTGGTGCTCCACTTTATTTAAGGATGTGAAATCAGAAAAGCTTGAAAGTAGAGAAGAAATCCATTGCTCTCCGCTTTAGCCTTTTCCTCTTATAAGTTTTCAACAAAAGAGCATAAAATCTCAAGATCAACTCTTGTTTCATCCATTTAATATTTTTTTTCCTTGAGCACAAGGATACCTCTAAGAACTTAACAATAAAACATCAATGGTAAATTAGTCTGTGTGTAGAGAATTTATTATTCCATAGTGGAGATGGTATAACTGTAAAATGAAAAAGAAATAAAATGATCAATTTATGTGAGAAAATTTCTCTGGAGGATGCCTGATAATAAAATTGTTTCTCGATAAATATTCCTTTCAAACGAACTAGAGTGAACTTAGAAGCAGTAGTTTTGGAATTGCTGCGATGAAGTCCATTTTCAGTCAATGTTTTGAACTTACAAACTGAGGCTATTACCTCCTTTGCGTAAACGATAAATGCAGAATGCTCCAGGATCTCTCCTATCAAGGCCGACCCAGCAATTCAATATGATCTTTCTCCAAGTCTGGATCATCTCCTTGTGTTTTAAGAACTGTCATTATCACATCAGTCTATCCAACACTGTCATTCATTACCAGCTTCAGTTTAAGCTCAAGTGCAACTCGTTTTCTTTTGAAACATGTAGTACCAAACTAAGAAAATACTAGTCAGGTCTGTCAAGTGATGCGCAACTTTTACATCATGGGTTCAGGGTAAACATTGTTGCAAGCTGCTCCTAGTTTGCCTCTGTTTTCATTACTATTTTCCTTCTGCAGTGAGAAATCTTTACAAAACATGTTGATGACTGGAATCTGTAAAGAATATTTGAACTGTAAACTACAAAATAAGCCCTTTAAGTTCTTCAACTGAAAGATCTGAAATTGTAGTCTGAGAATTGAGTCTAATATGAAACTTTCAATGTTAAAGCGTTTTAAATTCCAATGTACATAATGCTGCCTAGAGAACATAGCTTGTTATGTGTCAATTTGTTAGTATTTAAAAACTCACTCATCATTAACAATATTGTCTAGACTATATTGTTCCCAAATGATTCGCAGAACACGTCATATTCTAGTAGCTATGACAAATTAATGCTTTTCATACAACCATAATAAAGATACATGAGAGTGGAGAGAATATTTGACATTTTATTAAGCTGCAGTAGATATACACCACAGAGGTTATCCCAAGGCAGATTGCCCATTTACAACTCACTCTTTTAAGTACGTCAACTCTTGTTGCTGCATTTACGATAGCTTAGGCCAATTATGGTGGTTTAACCACCTAAGACTAACATTTACATTGATGATTACATATTGGTTACTTGTCATTGACACTAACATAGTAGGGTCACATAATAGAAATGTTCACATGTTAATACTTAATGTTGGAGCTCCTTGTTCACTTTGTCAACACTCCCCTTCAAATGAGAGATCCAACAAACTGCTAAAGCTCTCAGATGGATCAGCTCCAGACAGATCCAGAGTAGGGCACCTCCTGCCTGTCAGATTACCTCCCGGCTTCAACTCGGTAGCCAGAGACCTATTCAGAGTTTCTTTCTTTCAATCTTGGATGGTAGGAGAGTAGGGCTCTCTTACTCTTACGCCCCCCACTCCTCCCAGGATCATACAACCAGAATCCAATATGACATCCTCGGTCATCAAACCTAGAAGACCTTGACATCATTGACATCATCCTCGGATCTCCCTCTCCCTTGACCAGCATCAAGAAGTCTAGTTTTCCAGTGTTGGACTCTCACTTTGTATCACTGACCTATGATACTGTTATCTATATCTTTCAGTGTTGTCTAGACCTAGTGATTAGCTTAGTTAGATACTTATCTAGTTTGCACTTTTTCTTTAGCTTTCTTTATTGTAGTAAATAAAATCCTGTTTATTATGATTGACAAAAGATTTATGCAAATATGTAAGAAAATATATTGAATAATAGATAATTGATAAGCTGATGATTACAATGAGCCTCATCATGGTATACTGATATGCATTGACTAGTCACTAGGTAAAGGTGTGTCCTTTGACCTTTCATTAATCTACTTATCATTATTTAGTATTTATCATTATTTTTTTTGTATATTCGGATTGGGGGAATCGATAACTGGGCAGAATATCACCCGTGAGACCTAGGGTCAATTACTTCGGACTGACACTATAAACCCCAATTTTTTCACGCAAAGCCCACAATCAAAAGCAAGTACAATTAATTTAACAGCATATAATGACACAATAGAGATTTCTTATGTGATAGATACTAAGCAAATAATGTACTTCAACATAAATGATAATACTTGAAAGTAAATGACAATAAGCAAATATAGATATTGTAGACCACTGCCAAAAGTAAGAATGTTGCTGCAAGATGAATGTGTTGCAATGCTTTTGGTAAATTATATTTGTTAATGATGATTGGTTGAATTAGTGGGTTAATTCAAATATATGGACTGATAGTGCAAGTCCACTCACAAGTGTGTGCTTGGAGATTGTAAGTGTGAAAAAGAAATCTAAACTAATGTTTGTTTCCTTTCACCACTATCCCTCAAATGGGTACAAGTAGGATTTCTAGGAGTTCCGACAGGGAGAGAACTGATCTCAATGTGTATCCCCCTGAATTCACAAGTCAATCCGTCGGTAGGATCTCGTATTGAACAATAGTAATAGAATGGTTTTCCCTATTAAAACTACTCCGCACAATCAAATCCCTCTCTGGATCATTGCCAAGATTCAGCACACTGGTGAGGCCGAGAGCATATTAGGGAAATGACGGGGAAGGTTTATTACCTTGCCAAAAAATGAAATACTGAAATGAAACTAAACTAACTAATCGAAGAAATTGAAACTAAGCTAACTGTTTTGCGATGCTTGGGTTTATTTTAAGTTTATTTTAACTTGCTGAAATAAAAATGGACACATGAAAAAGACAACGGAAAAAGGGGGACAATCCCTCTGGGGGTGGGGGGATGAGAGGCCTAGTGGGTGATCCCACTAGTTTATTTTTAGTTACAATCTTCTTAGAAGAAGGTTTGATGGTCTTTTATAGATTCAAGACCAACAAACTTACAATAATGAGAGAAAATTGATATTAAAAGAAGGTTAGGTGCCTTGGATGCTCCCGGATGCTTCGGATCTTCGAAAATCAGG
>ML798860.1:95099-113797 GCA_009831015.1 Picea engelmannii
GATTCATTTTTCTTGATCACTTGTGACTATGTTCATTTATGTAAACCCTGGCCTGGAGCATCGGTTTTGAAGAGGCTTGTGTGAAGATTTTCTTGGTTACTTGGAGGCTATAATTTTGAAGGACTATCCACTGTGTTTAAGGTGGTCTTTTTGTAATGTCTATTTGGCCAGATTCTGTTGCACCATGTCTTTCCTAAGATAAAATTAAGGTTGGGGGAGTGGTATTTACTTGGCCAAATATCCTTTGCCAACTTTCCTTATTTGTGTTCCCCAGTCAATATATGTGATATATACTGGTTGGCCATGATAATATCTCAGAAGCTCTCAATGTCTCCCTTTGGAAAACACGTGTATTTTGGCAAATCTTGCTATTAAGAGGGATTGTCTATTTGATTTATTGCAATCTTATTATCAAGATAGATTATCTACTCCTAGCATACATGAATTACTGGAAATACTTTGCATGCTTAGTTTTACCACCAGCGCAATCTGCTACATAGGAAAGGAGTTCCTTGCATTCTTTACTAAATTTATATGACAGAAAAGTGGCATCCTCTTCTTGTTTATCTTGTTTTTAGCCATATTTATTATATGCTGTGGCATTGATGTATTATTGGATCACTGTATTTTCTCCACACATTCATACAGACACATATATAGCTCACAAGAGTATTGTAGTGGGGTTTATTAGGAAGAATACAAAAACTTTAATCAGAGGTGTGTAAATTTGGTACTTCGTTGCTTAGAAAGGCCACTTTTGTGTTTGTCAAATTATGTTTTTCTTCCTGTTAATTGTTTATTTTTCATTATTGTTATATATTGTGAGAAAGATCTTTTGATCATGGGAAGCCACAAAGGAGTTATTAAGTTATAATGTATGTTGACTGCTGCAGGAAAGAGCAGATTCAGCTGTTAAGGAAGCAGATACTGCAAGGACGGCCTGGTCATGCAGGGTTTGCCTGAACTCTGAAATTGACACCATGGTTATTCCATGCGGTCATGTGTTGTGTCAAGGATGTTGTTCTGCTGTAGCACGTTGTCCATTTTGCCGTCGTCAAGTATCCAAAGCTCTGAGGATGTATCGACCATAGTTTTGGTTGCAGTTTCTGTCGATGGTATATTGGATGCAAAGCTCTGGCTGTGTTAAATTTAGACAAGCTTGCAAGATTGAGTTCTGTATAAAAACTTATCTTACAGCATGTTAGTGATTACAGAATGGGTAGCTTCCCATTTGGATGTAAGCTCTTCGTTTTTCAGGTAGCAGTAATTTGAAGTTGGATCTGCATGGATGCAACTTTCAGCCCATAAGCTTTTCTGTAAGTCCACAAGGCAAGCTTGGTTAACAGTTGTAAAGGATATTAGTCATGCATTGAGATTCAGTAAGTGATTTGATGAATGACCAATGCTCTAACTTTTTAAGTGCTTTGGTTAGGAATACACACCTATTCTTTTCCAGTTCAAGCCTTAATGTTTTCTGAAGAGAGGGAAGCCTCTTCCAAGCCAGCTGAGATACAGCCCATTGAACTCTGGATGATTACAAACTCCAGTCTTATTATTTTCTGAAGACATGACAGGCTCTTCCAGCGAACAAACAGTGCATTTGGGTTTGAATGGTAGCTTTCTGATGGCAAAGTCTCGTTGATTGCAAACTCCAGTCTAATTATTTTCTGAAGACATGACAGGCTCTTCCAGCTAACAAACAGTGCATTTGGGTTTAAATGGTAGCTTTCTGATGGCAAAGTATGAACTCAAAAGGGCCTGGATAATGGGCTTTACCATATATGTTGATTGATGCACTAATACGAGGCTGATTCTGTACAATATTTAAATCTGCTATCCATGAATAAAGTAATTAAGCCATTCTTTGATATTTTACTTTGTATTCAGATGAGAATTAAAGCCTCTTTATCTTCCATCAAAACTCAAAATTAGCGACTGCTCAGTAGAGCGGAATATGTACTTCTGTAATCGGGTGAGAATTAAAACCTCTTTATCTTCCATCAAAACTCAAAATTAGCGACTGGTCAGTAGAGCAGAATCTGTACTTCTGTTATCGGGGCAAAGAAATCCTCAGTTGCAACATGGCTTGTTGAACTTCAAAAATATTTCAGAAATAGGGCTCTATCCATAGATATCTTATTTGGGGTAAATATTAATAACAGGTGGACAAAATTCAAATATGAAATGAAAAGGAAAAATAAATAGCATTTGAAAAAATGAACATGAGATATTACCAATATCAAGTTATGAACAATAATAAGATCTCACACTTTTCAACGTAGTTACCAAATACAAATTTGAATTCAAATACAGATACCATATAATATGGAAAACCGTCGTATTAAAAAAAAGTGAGTACAGCTCATTCATACGAGAAAAATGAAATTGCTCCAAAATAAAACATGTGATATTTTCAAATTTTAGAAAATGCAAAATATAGAATCTAGATAATGAAGACTCAAAATTAAATTTCAGCGATTCTTCATTGAAACTTGAAAGTCAGTGGAAAGATATGTCAAATTTGAAACATAACATCATTAACATTTCAGATGAGAATAACTCAGAAGAATATCAACTGTGAAAAATAGAGTTTAAGACATTATCGTTTAATACAAAGCTACAAAAAAAATTGAAAATTACGAAGGGGGCAACTCCAAGAGGTGTTAATAAATTTCAACTATTTTTTTTTTTAATTTTCAGTGGTCAAGATTTAATCCTAAGCCTAAGGATACACCCATAAACAGCTGTACATCAATCCAATGCCGAGGATCGTTGTGCCTTATTCAACCACTAGTGACTCAATTCCTATATGGCCAATAATGGCTACAACCTACCATTTGCAGTGTTTGAACATTGAAAAATATTACTTACACAACATGTCTTACCCCTATATACACAGAACGTCATCTGGTAAAAACAATGATCAAAAGGCCAGAAAATTTATAGGCTTAAGCAACAACGATGCAAGTGATTCAGTGATTCACAAATTGAAAATACGTTAGTCATTCAAGGGTGCTTCACAAGATTCGTGACTTGTCGAAGGAGTTGCGTACAACTAGTGACCATTGAATTTGATTTTGTGCCTTGAGACCAATTACCAGTGCTTTAGAAGCTCATTATGTAGGAAGTGGCAAACCGTGATGGGCTAGAGAGAGTGAGACATGAAAACGATGAAGTAAATCTTAAGAATGTGTTTTTTAAATTCATGTGCATTTTTGGGGGGTTTTAGGTGTGCACAAATTTTACGGCCTTTTAACACCGACTCACATTGATATAGATGTACAGTGTTATCAACACTGACCGTGAACTGTTCGATGGAATTGATTTTCGGGCGAATTTTATATCAAAACCTACAATTTGGGCAAATTTAGTAACTATGCTTTTTAGATGCCTTCCTTGGAAATTCCACCAGTAAATCCTCAATTAATTCAGTTGAAAACTTGATGAATAGTGATAATGAAATGATGGATGACTCATTTTAGATTCTAAGTTTAGCAATAGCTTCAACGAGAATAACAATAGTTTGTTGAGCAACGACCTTAGTGACAACACACTCAAAATCTTTCATGTGTGTCTTTAGTGTAGAGTTTGTTATCGCTAAACACTTAAATATGTTAAATCCTTAAATCCTTAGTAAAGGATTAAAGGGGCATTCAAGTTGTTTCTCGAACGACTTTCTTAAAATCAGATAATTAAAGGTTTATTGGGATTATTTGAGCGAACAAATTTTTTGGGGGAGATAAACAACTTATCTTACCTATTTTTTGTTTAAAAAAAATTAAGAGATTGTTAGGAGTAAGGCAAATCAAGTAACATATATTTTTTATTTTTACGTGGTACAAAATTTAATGGGGATTATTTTTAGTTTGAGTGGTTTGTTAAGAATGATGTAATCTTCACATATGGATACTTCAAATTCATTTTATATCATTAATGTATATAGCTAAAGCTAACTTATGCTCATTTATTATAATATTAGGTTGTGGTTAAAGTTGTTTTAGTCAACTTAAAAGTGGACACATTACTCCTTTTTGGGGATGGCACTCTATCTTTTGAGTTATGTACAAATACACACTCAAGATTCATTTGTAAATCATCATCTTGATCATTCTTTAGCATATGGGCATCATTGTCTAATAAAGTGATTTATGCCTTAAGGACACCTACATCTTTGGTGTTCTCTGTTATTCATGGGTTAATTTCAATCTTGTGCTTGATGGTTCTCTCTTTAACACAATTATGATCAACTCTAGTTTCGAGGTTATCTTCACCATTACTACAAGTTTCTCTCTCAAGCAAACTTGTGCTAGGGCATTTTTTCTCCCAAGTGCCTTGCCCTAGTGTTGTTATATTATCCTTTATCGTAGGGTTTTGGGTTGGTTGTTTGGTTCCATTTGATCCTCACTCTTGTGAATCTCGACATGGTCAAAGTGGGTGTGAATTGTTTTCTTCTCTTTTCATGGCTAGTTAGAGTTTCTTCTTGGTTGATTTTTGTAGTGATCAAAATTTCCAATAGTAGATTGTGCCTAACATAATGAGTTTGAATATTCTTCTATGGTGTTATTATTTGTTGGAGAAGGGCACTTCATTTAGGGCTTTTTTTAGCCCTTCTCCATTGAAGTATACTTGAGTATATGAGCTTCCTTAGAGAACTTGTCCATATACTTGAGTGCCTAGCACTAGGGATTTATTCTTGTTATTTCTTGGCCAATTTTCCTTGCGTTGATCCATGACTATGTTTTGGTAGCATCATTGTTTTGTTGTAATTGCAGAATTAGTGCTTCATATCGTCCATTTTTATTCATTTTCAATGATATATCTGAGGCTTTTGGCTAGTGGCGTCACTCTAAGGGCTATGAAACTAGGGTTTGAGCAGGATCAACCTCCAATCTTCGTTACATATGGACTACTTTAGAACTTATCCATACAACAAGGACTTTTATTCCATAACAAACAGATTATCCAGTTACTTTTGATCTCCAAGATCATCAATAGATGCGAGGAGAGAGCATACGTAAAATGAATCTATTTATAGACTTATGACACAGAGGGAGAGACTTAGACTCAAACTTGCAATGCTATGAATACCAACTCTTGAATGATCAAATGAGAGGCTCACGCCTTTACTTATAGCATCGCCAGCCGGTTAATCGAGAATTACTAACTGACATCTTTATGTCAAAAGAAGATGCTTTTCACGAGGGGATATTTCTTATTATCCGACCGGACTGTCAAAAGACAAAATACAACTAAGATTCAGGGCAAATGGGGACAACCACTTGCTATCTCGTCCCTTAGTGGTCTTTTGACATATGGGGACCCAAATTAGACTTGACATATAACTATAGAATACAACTAAGATTCAGGGCAAGTGGGGACAACCACTTGTTGTCTCATCCCTTAGTGGTCTTTCGACATATGGGGACCCGAATCAGTCCTGGCAGATACAAAGTGGAGTGCTACGTCACCCACAGAACGATATGGCCTCTGAAATAACCAACACACAAAGTACAAAGTGGAGTGTACTGCCACCCACGAAGCATCTCTTTAAGATTTTATAAAATATTGCATGCCAACAAAGTAAAGATACTATGTACAAATTAGGGTCCACAATGCTTCTGCACTAATCCTCCATGTGATTATTCAAATTATGAATCTCTTCTTCAGTCCAAGAGATATCGGAGTCACATCCATATGGATCTTGAGATTCAGGTACATCTGGTACTAGGAAGAGGAAATCATCAAGGCAATGACCCACAAACGATCTAGGCATAAGTGCATGTTTATGATCTTTAAGATACTCTCCTTGATAGCTAGTTCAAATAGGAGGACCTCTTCTCGGGTTATGCCTAGGATTTTTCCATCCTCATCTTTTAATGTATGTTCATATTGTACAAGCTCTGGACGATCAAGTTTGGATAAATATGCAACAACAAATTTTAGCTTGAATTTGAACCATAGTTCATATTGAGCTGTAATCATAAGTTCATGTTGCAAATTAAAAATAATCTTAGGTCCTTTTAATGACCATTCCTCCCTTGGCATAAATCTTTCAAACAAAATTTCATTCCATCCAGTCAATCGGTTTCTTACTAAGTTTCTAGTATCTGCACAAACAACAATTTCTCTCTTTTCATGAGCCAGTTGTAATAGCAAGGAATAATGCTCCCAACATACTGGTCCAGAGCCAATATCATAGTAACACATATCTTCATCATCATAGTCTATGGAGAATTGTTGAAAGCATCCCCGTATCATTTTTGAAGCATTTCTTAGGCCTACAAATGCTTTCTGCTCCCATTTTTTGAGGATCTGGATTTTCATGGGAGAATCCTTGATTTCTTCAATCAATGTGGCTGAAAATTGTTATTTTTCTCTTTCTTTGATCATCATCTCTATTACTTCTTGACTTACTGCTAACAAGAATTATTTTCTTGTTGTGGCTCGATCTCGATCTTCATCTTTTTTAGTCATAGGTTGTTTTTCTTTATTTGATGGTCCTGTTGAAAACTTGGTTAAATCTGTAGTCTTGGCTTCCCTGGTTAACATATCAACAAGGCAATTTAAATGACATGTTTATGTTGTACAGTGAAATCAAAATTATCTAGCCATAAAATCCATTTTTGAATTCTAGAATAAGACTTTGTAAGGAGCTTTTTAGATTTTAACATCCCTGGTAAAATTTTCAGATCAAATCTAATTAGGAATTTTATTGGTTTGAGATAGAGTCTGAAATGGAGCATTGTCTTTTTTACAGCAAGAAGCTCTTTGTGATTGGAAGGTTAATTAAGTTTGCTCCCCGAAAATAACCTGAAGCATATGAGTATATAGTCTTAACTCCATTAATGTTTTCAATTAGTACACCTGCCCATGTACTATTTGATGCATATGTTTCTATGATATAGTTCCCTTCTTCAGTAGGTAGGGATAATGGTGGAAGAGTTTGGACCTTGTCTTTAATCCTCCTGGCAACTTTAGTCACTGCATCATTCCAAGTTGGAGGATTATTTTTCAATCTTTGTTGCATAATCAAAATATCATTTGCTTGCCCTTTGTAGAATGGACGAATATAGTTGAGGTTGCCTAGGAACCTCTGCAGCTGTATTTTGTCATGAAGAATGTCAAGAAATTTTGTAAAGGATTTCAAAATATGGTCTTGGAGAATTACCTGGCCTTTTGCTATCGTGAAACCGACAAATTCGATCTCAGTTTTCCCGATTTCCATTTTGGTCTTGGATAAAACCAAACCGTGCCTAAACACTAGATCATAAAAATGTTGCAAGTGTTTGAGGTGTTCTTGGAGATTCTTTGAACATACTAGGATATCATCAATATAAATAATTAGCCATGGATACTCCTGGAATATGTCTTTCATTCTCTTTTAGAATTCGCTAGGAGTGTTCTTTAAGCCAAAAGTCATTACTTTCCATTGATAATGACCATGGGGTACAACAAAAGAAGTTTTATGTCTATCCTCTGGGAATATACCTATTTGATGAAATCTTGATTTTAAATTAAATTTACTAAATGCAGTCTTCCCTTTTCTTCTTTGTAATAATGAACTTTTATTTGGTAGAGGTTACCCGATGTTCTAAAGAACTTTGTTTAGCTGTTTGAAGTTGACTACCAACCTCGACTTTCCTCTTTTTTGCTTGGAGTGTTTATTGACATAAAAACCTATGCAAGCTCATGCACTCTTTGATGCCTTTATTAATCCATTATGTAGAAGATCATTAATTTCTTGTTGGCAAGTCTAGATCTCTATCATACTCATCAAGGTTGTTGATGCCTTTTGTGGAGTAATTTTGACTAATGGATCATATGGAAGAGACACAAAATATTTATCCTTGTGCTAGAAGGTATTAGGGGATTTTGAAGTGCAATCTGTGATGAGTTTTTTTGAAATGTCTTTCAACATTTTTTCTCCATGTATTTGTGCATAACATATGCTCCTTTCTATTTTGTGTAAGTCTCTTGATTATGGGGCTTGTTCAGAGACCTTTTGTTCTTTTTCTCTACTTCTAGATCTTCCTTCAGTAAACAAATGAGTTTGGATCTTTGTCCCATTTAAATAGAATTAAAACACCTTTTCTTTCTTGTTTATTGTCATGGGATCTATAAGTTCAAGGAATTCTACACCTAACACACAATCATCATTAATCTAGTTCACACAGTGGAAAGAAAGCTTGAAAGACTGCTTACCAACTTTTAATGCGAAGTTTTTTACTTGGCCTTGTATAGGTACTTCTGAACCATCTATGGCCTTTCCTGTCATGGTAGGTTTTTCCCAATAGAATTATGGAATTATATTCTTTCTTGGTAAATTTAACTCACAACCGGAATCAACTAAGAAATCTCTCATATGGTTTTGTCTCAGGTGGACAAAATGTGATCTTCATGTAGAACTTAGTTCCTCCAAATGATAGTAATACAGGACTTGGCTTTACCTCTTTTGGAGAACTGGGTTTTGAATCTTCTTTTTCAGAAGAACTGGAAGATTCTTTAGAAGAATCATCAGACCTTTCTATCTTCTTTTCCCCATATTTATTTTTCCTATATGTTGGACATAGTGTCATTAATGTGTTGTCATTGATGTCAAACGGTATAACAATATGCAAAGTTCATGTCAAATAAACACATGCAGTATAACAGTTAGCAGAAAATGTCAAAACAGTGTGCAGAGAATGAAAATGTCAGATAGTATGCAAAGATCAAAGATCAAAGGGAAAAATGCATTGAAAGTATGCAAAGAATGAAAATATCAAACAGTATGCAGAGATTCAAGCTCATAAGCAAGGACATTAATCAAATCTCATAAGGAAGAGCGCATTGTAGAAATGTTGTCGGGATCGATGGAAAGACTAAGTAGTCGATCGATGCAGAGGAAAAGGTGAGAAGTCTCAGCAGTTGTCCGATCAAGAAATTGACGGTGTTGATCGTCTCATGTAACATGATTTATCCCACATTGGAAGTGTGAAAAGCTTATGTGGGTTTATATAGACAGCCCTCACTATACTTATTCGACTCATAGTGCAAAGGTATGGAAGAGGCTCTATGTGCTTGGACTCCTCGAGAAGCTCACCAGCCTAGAGCCTGAGACTACCTGTCAAGCCCCCTACCTTTTGGTCAAAGAGACAATAATTGTCGATCTGATGACGAAGGATCTCAGTCGTTCATTGGAAATATATCTTTTTATAAATACATTGCACGTCGGTCATATGGGTGACCGTGTTCTTAAGGGTCGTTGGATTGAGTTAATCTTTTTCGAGTTAAAGAAGGACCATCAGATCTGAAGCAGGAGATTCAGAATGTTTCCCAGTCGTTAGATCAAGATTTGATCTAGACTTAAGTATTAGTCGTTGATCTGGAATAAGAAAAGGGGAATCATTAAATCAACAGTGGTCAATTTCAGCGCTGACCACTTCGATAGAAAAGGGTTGAGAATATGTAAGATTACCCAAAGGTCGAAATCCTGAAGTGGACATGAATCGTCTGATCCGAGGAACACTTCGAATAAAATATCGATCGTTGGATCAGAATAGTGGTCAACTTCGGCGCTGACCACTTCGGAGAAAAAGGATTCAGAACATATGAGTTCACCCGAAGTCACGGAGTAAGACACGTGGTGCATTAAGATGGTGACAAGTGTCAAAGTCAAGTTGGCATTTTAGACTACGTATGTCACAAATTAGGGTGACACGTGGGAAATGGAATTAGGGTCCATGTCATCTTGAGTGATTTCATTGAGACACGTCACTCCGGGTTTATAGCCTCTGAGGATGTTCAGCTTCTCCTACTAGACAAATGCCCGAAGCACCGGAGTTCTGAAGTCATGAACTAACGCTAGTCGTAGATCTGAGATCCTTCGGGATGAATCATGACTGTTAGATCAAGCGCAGTGGAAGGATAATGTAAGGTGTATTAAACAACTAACAACAAGCGGTCACCACAGTGTAATGAATTGTTCAGTAGGTAAACCTTTGGGGGGATTGAACTACTTCATAGTTTGAGTAGCCCGGAGTCCCGAAAATCCGAAGCTCCGAAGTAAGATCTGATTGTCCGTCGAGAAGGAATATTCACGGTCGAGATCCTAAAAGGCACACAATGAGAAGGCCATTAACTAAGCGGCTTGTTGAGGTTGCACAAACCGTCCACTCAACCACAGATTAAGACAGAACCGTCTGATCTACAAGTATATAGATAATACGTACTTCAACAAAATGTACTCCGGAAGGTTGAAAGATTGAAGAGGCTGGAAGTCCCGAAGGATGAATTTTTGAAATAACGATGGTCGTCCATATCAACCTTTGATTAAGTCATAACCATTGGATAAAGAAATGGAAAGTTAGTGTATGGATTGAAGCTAGACCATTGACTTGGTTCCAAGACTCATTATAACCATTGGATCCATCTGTGTGAGAGGTAACCACTTCGGGAAGTTCAGAGTTCGAAAGATTGGATGATTCTAAGAGAGAAATCGCCTGAAGGCCAAAGTCTGGGGGACTAGGTTCTAGCCCCCGATCACAGGTTACGAACATATAAGTCGTGAGGCACTGAGAACATTGATTAAATTATTAAGCTCGTGGTTTTGCGCATATGGTCATATGTAAATGGTTTGAAGGAAGCGCCTCTACAGAATTCGATTTCTGCAATATTTGTAGAAGCAAGGGATCGAGTTAAAAGATGAAATTGATCCATATCTATGATCAATTTATGAAAAGCCTTCATGGTAAGGTTTGAATAATAGCATAGATTATGGTTAAGTTAAATGAAGAGGTGCGATGGTCCAAACGAAAGGACACGATGCATTATAACTCACACCAGTTTGAAGATTATATAAACAAGATAGAATTGTGAGAGGAAGAGTGGTTGTCGAAGAATTATTGAAGATCTAGAACAAAAGGAGATAGAGAAGAAGCCATGAAGATCCAGTGTTTGATATAGAAGACCATTGTTGGACTGTATATCCTATTTCTAAATTGATGAAACTAAGGGTGGTGCAAGGTCAGGTTGGAGCTTGCAGGGGAGTAGGTGCTTCCTTGTCAGTTGTAGCTGACTAAATAGGGGGTTGTAAACTCCTACCAGTTGGTGTTGGTGAACAAGGGTTTGGGTGCATCCTGATCAGTGGGTGATGATCTAAAAGGAAGAACATCTTCCTTCTATGTAACTTGTAAAACAAAATTTTCCAGTTAATAGAAAAGTGTTTGTGGTTTTCCCAATTGGGTTCCACGATAAATAGTGTTAAAATATTGATTGCATTAAAAAAAGAAAAACTGATAAAATTGTTCTGTCACTGATTCACCGCCCCCCCTCTTAGTGACAAGATCGGATCCTTCAATTGGTATTAAAGAGGGTCTCTTCACTAAGGGTTTAAATCACTTGAAGAAAAATATACATTGGGATGGATCAAGAGTTGAAGATGTCATCAAGAATCCCCCTATTTGATAGTGAAGACTATGTTTTCTAGAGTGTTAGAATGAAAAGCTATCTGATGTCCATTGGACTGGAAGTATGGACATTAGTTGAAAAAGGATATGATGTTCCAAAAGTCACTCCCACAGAAGCAGAAGACAAGAAGAAATTTTGAGAACATGCAAAGGCTTTAAACACACTACAAGATGGACTAAGTAAGAAGATCCTTGCTAAAGTACTAAACTGTCAAAATGCAAAACAACTCTGGGATAAATTGGAAACTATATATGTAGGAGATTCCAAGGTAAAGAGGGCCAAACTCCAGACTCTCAAAGTACAATATGAAGGTCTAAAAATGAAGGATGAAGAAAATATCTCAGAGTACTTCGAAAGAGTTGACAATATTGTTAATGCAATCAAAGGTTTGGGAGTAGAAGTGTCAGACAATGAGCTAGTTGAAAAAATACTAAGAACACTACCTATCCTATACAATCCTAAAGTGTCCATTCTTGAAGATCGAGAGAATCTAGATAAAATCACCATGGATGAATTGTATGGAATCCTCATAGCCTATGAGTTAATATTAGGTCATGAGAACCCCCCACAAGGAGAGGCAGCCTTCAAGGTGCTCAAGAAAACAAAAAATCAGAAGGAAAAATCTCAATCCAGCCATCATGAAGAATCTGATGTAGAAGAAGCCAATTTTATTTTAAAACTTCAGAAAGGATCAGGGAGGTACAAAGGCAAGTTGCCTTTCAAATTTTTTAATTGTGGCAAGGTTGGCCACTTTGCAACTAAATGTCCCTATCCCAAGGAGGACCCTGAAGATGAAGAAGACAAAAAAAAAACAATACAAGAAGAAGGGAAAACCCAGCTACAAGAAAAAGTTTTACAAAGGGAAAAAGAACTTTTACTCAAAAGAAGAAAACAACAGTTCATCAGAGTCTAGTGAAATTGATGATGATGAAGTCTTTTTTCTAGGTATTGAAGAGCCTAATAAGATAGAAGAAATTGAGCATGAGAAGAGTCAGAAGTTGAAGCAGAGGTTAATATGGAAGAAGAACTTCTCAGTGCCTTGGATGAATTAAGAAGATACAAAACCAGATATAGACAGCTGAAAATTTTTGTAGTTGAACAAAAGGAGAAACATGAACAAAAAGAAAAAGAGATGGAAAAACTCATGAGCAACCTGAAAAACCAAATCCTAGAAGCAAATAGGATGGAAGAAAGTCTGGAAAAGTCTCTTAAAGAGAAATAAATAACCTGTGAAAGAATGGAGGCAGAAATAGTTCACCTAAGAAAAGAACTTGATGCAAAACTCATTCAGACAAGATATGGAAACAACTCTAAAATCTTAGATAAGATTATTACCACACAAAGGGATTCAAGTAACAAAAATGGAGTAGGTTATTCTCAAGAAGAAAACCAAGTTAACTCAAAATCTTATGCAACTGCTCTCCTCAATACATTCAAGAAGAAAGATGAAGAAAAGACAAGTAATGATCAGAACTCCAGAGGACTACTTCCACCCATCAAGAATGAATATAAGACAACTCCAAAGAAGGTTTATCAAAACAGGTATCCTCACATTTTTGTTGGTTATTGCTTTGCATGCTCTAATTTCAGACACAAAGCTATGAATTGTAGAGCAAATGGAAGGAAAAACTTGAGGGTTAAGAACTATAACCTTAAAGATAAGCAAACAGTAAATCAAGTTAAAAGCATAAATTATAACTCCTTTGCACCTCTACAAGAAGGGAACCTGGAATGCTTCATATGACATAATTATGGACATAAAGCCAGTAATTGCAGATTAATGGAAGTTTCGGAAAAAACAAAGTTCATTAGAGAGAAAAAGAAGCTTTGGAAAGAAAAAACATCAAAAGAGGAATGTCTTATTGCCTTGAAAGCCCAAGATAAAAAAATATCTTTGGTATGTTGACAATGGGTGCTCAAAACATATGACAGGAAACAAGGATAAGTTTTTGAACTTAAAGAAACAAAAGGATAAAGTTACATTTGGTGATAATGCTTCGGGTAACATACTTGGGAAAGGCACTGTGAGTATGGGAAAAGACAAAGCCAAGGATGTGTTGCTTGTTGAAAAACTGAAACCTATCCTATTAAGTGTCAGCCAAACCTATGATCAGGGGCACATTTGCATCTTTGATTCCAAGAAATGTGATATTAGGAAAGAGGACTCGGGAAAATTGGTTGGTATTGCTCCTAGAACTCCTGAGAATGTATATATACTAAATACAAAATTGAATGAGGAGTGTCATATAAATTTAGTAGATGAAAGTTGGCTATGGTATACAAGGTTGGGGCACATTAACTTTGAAAATTTAGTGAAAGTCAACAATCTTGGGGCAGTAAGAAACTTGCCAAAGATCATAAAGCCCTCAAATCCTATGTGCAGAAATTGTCAACTAGGGAAGAAAACTAGAATAAGGTTCAAAACAAAAGAATACTCAACCTCAAAACCTTTAAAGCTTGTTCACACCAACCTCTGTGGACCTACAAGGACCAAGAGTTTTCAAGGAGAGTCCTAATTTATGTTGTTCATTGATGATTTTACTAGAATGGGTTGGGTATGTTTTCTCAAGGAAAAATCAGAAGCACTTGACAAATTCAAAGCTTTTAAGACCCTTGTTGAAAATGAAAAGGAGACAAAAATCAAATGTCTTAGATCAGACAATGGTGGTGAGTTCACCTCAAAAGTGTTTGATATCTTCTGTGAAACACATAGAATAAAAAGACAATTCTCTGTTGTTGGAACACCTCAGCAAAATGGGATTGTTGAGAGAAGGATTAGAACAGTGCAGGAGGCTACAAGGACTATGCTCAATGAAGCAAAATTATCTGATGGATATTGGAGGGAAGCTGTAAGCAAAACAGTATACATGTTGAACATAGGTCAACTCAGGATTAATAGTAATAAGACTCCTTATGAACTATGGTTTGGAAGAGCTCCTTCAGTAAAATACTTCAAGGTCTTTGGAAGTAAGTGCTACATCAAAATGATTGATGAGAATCTCATAAAATTTGATGCTAGATCTGATGAAGGTATCTTTATTGGATATGCTTCTACCAAGAAATCATACATATGCTACAATCTTAGATTACATAAGATTGTTTAGAGTGCAAATGTCAAGGTGGATGATTTAAAAACAGCAAGGATCAAACATCAAGAGACTATACTTGACAGTCAAGATGAAGATGATGATGAGTCAGTTGGTACACAAGAAGAAGTAGTAGAAGAGAATATAGAAGAAAAGGAAGAGGATGATATGGATACTAGTGAAGACGAGGAAGTCTATATTGAGCAACCAGAAGGATTTCAATTAACTAACAAAGGAGACTATGTCTGTAAACTAAAAAAAATACTCTATGGGTTAAAATGAGCACCCAGAGCATGGTATGCAAGGCTAGATTCTTATTTACACATACAAGGCCTCAAAAGAGGATCAACAAACAATAATCTTTATTGTAAAAATTTTGTAATAACATGATTATTGTGGAAGTATATGTTGATGATATTATATTTGGAAGTTATGATGAAAAATTGAGTAAGGACTTTGCTAGGAGGATGCAACAAGAATTTGAAATGTCCTTGCTTGGTGAACTGAATTTATTTCTTGGATTACAAATAGTACAGTCCAAAAGGGGATTTTTTATCCATTAGTCCAAGTATGTTAAAGATATGCTTAAGAAATTCTAGTTAGAGGATTGCAAACTTGTTAGTACACCTATGAAAGTTGGATGCAAGCTAAGAAAGGAAGATGAGTCAAAATATTTAGACCCAAAACACTACAGATCAATGATTGGGAGTTTACTCTATGTAACAACTTCCATACCTGATGTCAAGCAAGTTGTTGGGATGGTGGATAGATTCCAAACAGCACCAAAAGAGAGCCATGTTCAAGCTGTGAAAATAATATTTAGGTATTTGAAAGGAACCATAGATCTTGGTTTGTGATACCCTAGCAAGGATTCATTCACTTTAAAATCCTATTTAGATGCAGGTTGTGTAGATGACAGAAAAAGTACAAGTGGAGGAGCATTCTTCTTGGGAGAATCACTAGTAGCTTGGATAAGCAAAAAACAGTCCTCATTATCTATGTCTACCACTGAAGTTGAGTATATTGCAGCAACAGAATGTTGCACACAAGTGGAATGGATGAAACAAACCTTACAATACATCAAAATAATGTTTACAGAACCTACTACCATCTACTATGATAATACAAGTTATATAAGTCTCTCCAAGAACCTTGTCCAGCACTCAAAATCAAAACACATTCCCATAAAATACCACTATCTAAGAGATCGGGCTAAAAATAAGAACATTAAATTGGAATATGTCCCAACACAAGAACATGTGGCAGATATTTTCACTAAACCCTTAAGTATAGATGTATTTGAATATCTCAGGAAAATATTGGGAGTAGTCCCTCTTCCAATCTAATCTCTCAAGAAAATAAGGCATCAATTCAAGGGGAGACAACGATCAAAGTTAGGAGGAGTCATTCAGTTATGACAAGAAAAGTATGATTACAGGAGAAGTTACTCGAGTTCAGATTCTGGTCAGCAGCATCCAAACAAACAGAGCATTACCATAGGAGGAGAAATCCTTTGCATTGATTTCAAAGGGGGAGAGTAACTTCAGAGGAGAGAAGCATCATCACAGGGGGAGATTGTGTATGAAGTTGGTGTGCTACCATCAATGACAAAGGGGGGGATTGTTGGACATAGTGTCATTAATGCATTGTCATTGATGTCAAACAATATAACAATATGCAGAGTTCATGTCAAATAAATATATGCAGTGTAACAGTTAGCAGAAAATGTCAAAACAGTATGCAGAGAATGAAAGTGTTAGATAGTATGCAGAGATCAAATCTCAAAAGGAAAAGCACATTGAAAGTATGCAAAGAATGAAAATATCAAACAATATGTAGAGATTCAAGATCATAAGAAAGGACATTAATCAAATCTCAGAAGGAAGAGAGAATTGTAGAAATGTTGTCGAGATCGATGGAAAGACTGAGCAGTCAATCGATGCAGAGGAAAAGGTGAGAAGCCTCAACAGTCGTCCGATCAAGAAATTGACAGTGTTGATCTTCTCATGTAACGAGATTTATCCCTCATTGGAAGTGTGAAAAAGATTATGTGGGTTTATATAGACAACCCTCACTATACTTACTCGACACGTAGTGCAAAGGTATGGCGGAGGCTCTAGGTGCTTGGACTCCTCGAGAAGCTCACCAGCCTGGAGCCCGAGATGGCCTGTCAGGCCCCCTACCTTTTGGTCAAATCGACAATAATTTCGATTTGATGATGAAGGATCTCGGTCGTTCATTGGAAATATATTTTTTTATATATACATTGCATGTCGGTCATATGGATGACCATGGGATTAAGGGTCGTTTGATTGAGTTAATATTTTTTTGGTTAAAGAAGGACCATCAGATCTGAAATAGGAGCTTTGGAATGTTTCTGAGTCGTTAGATCAAGATCTGATCAAGAGTTGAGTATTAGTCGTTGATCTGTAATAAGAAAAGGGGAACCATTAGATCAACAATGGTCAACTTCAGTGTTGACCACTTTGGTAGAAAAGGGTTGAGAATATGTACGATTACCCGAAGGCCGAAGTCTCGAAGTGGACATGAATAGTTCGATCTGAGGAACACTTCGAATAAAATACAGACCGTTGGATCAGAATAGTGGTCAACTTCAGCACTGACCACTTCGGAGAAAAAGGATTCAGAACATATGATTTTACTCGAAGGCCGGAGCTCCGAAGTCACGGAGTAAGACACATGGCGCATTAAGATGGTGACAAGTGTCAAAGTCAAGTTGGCATTTTAGACTACGTAAGTCACAAATTAGGATGACACATGGAAAACAGAATTAGGGTCCACGTCATCTTGAGTGATGTCATTAAGACACGTCACTCCTGGTTTATAGCCTCCGGGGATGTTCAACTTCTCTTACTAGACAAATGCCCGAAGTACCGGAGTTTCAAAGTCATGAACTAACATTCATCATAGATTTGAGATCCTCCAATATGAATCATGACTGTTAGATCAAGCACAGTGGAATAATAGCATAAGGTTTACTAAGAAACTGACAACAAGCGTTCCACCACAGTGTAATGACTTATTCGATGGGTAAACCTTTGGGGGGATTGAACTACTTCATAGTTCGAGTAGCCTAGAGTCTCAGAAAGCCGAAGCTCCGAAGTAAGATCTGACCATCCATCGAGAAGGAAGATTCATGGTCGAGATCCTAAAAGGCACATAATGAGAAGGTTGTTAACTAAGCGACTTGTTGAGGTTGCACGGACCGTCCACTCAACCACATATTAAGACAAAACCATTTGATCTACGAGTATATAGATAATACGTACTTCGATTAAATGTACTCTGGAAGGTTGAAAGATTGAGTGAGGTTGGAAGTCCCAAAGGATTAAGTTTTGAAATAACGATGGTCGTCCATATCAACCTTTGATTAAGTCATATCCATTGGATAAAGTAGTGGAAAGTTAGTGTATGGATTGAAGTTAGACCATTGATTTGGTTCCAAGACTCATTCTAACTATTGGATCCATTTGTGTGAGAGGTAACCACTTCGGGAAGTTCAGACTTTGGAAGATTGGATGATTCTAAGAGAGAAATCACCTCGGACGAAGGAAGGCCGAAGTTCGGAGGACTAGGCTCCAGCCCTCGATCACGAGTTACGAACATATAATTCGTGAGGCACTGAGAACACTGCTTAAATTAATAAGCTTGTGGTTTTGCGCATATGGTCATATGTAAATGGTTTGAAGGAAGCACCTCTACAGAATTTGATTTCTGTAATATTTGTAGAAGCAAGGGATAGAGTTAAAAGATGAAATTGATCCATATCTATGATCAATTTATGGAAATCCTTCACGATAAGGTTTGAATAATAACAGAGATTATGGTTAAGTTAAATGAATAGGTGTGATGGTCCAAACGAAAGGTCAAAATGCGTTATAACTCACACCAGTTTGAAGATTATATAAACGAGATAGAATTGTGAGAGGAAGAGTGTCTGTCGAAGAATTGTTGAAGATCTAGAAGAGAAGGAGACAGAACAGAAGCCATGAAGATCCAGTGTTTGATATAGAAGACCATTGTTGGACTGTATATCCTATTTCTAAATTGATGAAACTAAGGGTGGTGCAAGGGTAGGTTGGAGCCTACAGGGGAGTAGGTGCTTCCTTGTTAGTTGTAGCTAACTAAATAGGGGGTTATAAC
>ML798860.1:148948-183170 GCA_009831015.1 Picea engelmannii
GCTACGAGAGGATCTGAGCCGTCCATCCGAGGAGGACAGGTGGCAGAGATCCAGGGATCTCGTGAGCTCGGGGCTCGCGGGGTAGAAGTCCAAAAGTTGGACGCTCCAAGTCGCGAGCGGCGAGGCTACGAGAGGATCTGAGTCGTCCATTCGAGGAGGACAGGTGGCAGAGATCCAGGGATCTCGTGAGCTTGGGGCTCGTGGGGTAGAAGTACAAAAGTTGGACGCTCTAAGTCGCGAGTGGCGAAGCCACGAGAGGATCTGAGCCGTCCATCCGAGGAGGACAGGTGGCGGAGATCCAGGGATCTCGCTACCTCGGAGGTTCGCGAGGTAAGAGCCCGAATTTTGGATGTTCTAAGTCGCAAAGCGGCGAAGTGGCGAAAGGCTGTGAACCGTCCATCGGAGGAGGACAGGTGGCAGAGATCGAGAGATCTCGCGAACTCGGGAGTTCGCAGGGTGAGAGCCCAAGTATTGGGTATTCAAAGTCACGAGGACGCGAGAAGCGAGAAGGTAATAACCATTGTATCCGGATAGCGGGAAGACCGTTGGATCCGCACGAGGGATCGTGTATCGGAGCCTCACAAGAAAAGGCCCGGGAATTTGGCCACGGGAATCACGAGGTTGCGAGTAGCGAAATCCCTCAGGGAAAAGTCAGCGAGTTGACTGACCATCGGATCTCGGGGATCCGAGAACCCAGTGTTCAACCTTTGAACTCGCGAAGTCACGAGTTCCAATTCCCCGATAAATCAAGGAAGGGGGAATCGCGCGAGAGAACTATGGGAGCAGATTTCCCGATAGGGAAGTAGAAGAACCTTGAAGTTCTTCGGGCGAGGAGAAGAAGACCCTGTGAGCGGACGTATCTGTGGTTGGCACGCCTGCGTCAGGTGGGACGTAAGACCACGGTTATGTACAGAGAATCGGGTAGGTAAATAGAAGACATGTGATTCGGGGATTGGCATTCTGCTGCGACAAGCTCCGGGGAGTCTCATTACTGAGAAAATAATGAAATTTTTTTATTGATGGTAGTGGGTGTGTTACAGGTGAATTCCAGGAAAACGAGAGAAAATTTTGAGAAATCGAAAGAGGTTTATACTCAGCACGGGCCAAATAACAATAAGCTCTCCCATATTTCTCATAGTTGTTACATACTGGTAGAATCGAGGACATCTTGGAACCTTATATTTTTGTATTCAAAATTTCCTTGTTGGAGACATCTTTTTCAAATTCAGGTCCCAGACAGATGGAGAAAAAATTCACAAAACCGAGAGATTTTTACTCAAGACAAATTTATATACAAAAACCTCCCCCATATTTTACACATTTTACACAGGTGTCATAGATTGGGAGATTCGAAGAAATATTTGAACCCTATTTTTCAGTTTTCATGATTTCTTGTTCGAGACATGTTTTTCCGGCACGTGTTCCGGCCAGTTGGAGATTAATTTAGAGAAATCGAGAGAAGTTTCTATTTATAATGATCTTATATACAAAAATCGTTCTCAGAGTTTACACAACTATTACGGTTTAGAATTACATGTGGCATTTTGAAGCCTATTTTCGTAAACGGTTTCCAAACGAAACGTTTCTTTATCTGTAATTGGTTTGGAAATGAAAGGACTCGTTGTTTTTATAAATTTTAAGAGATACATATGTATTAGGATTGGCAGAAGTGCAAGGACACCTTTTAGCTGTTTTGAACTCAATTGTAATTTTCTGGAGCTGAATTGAATACATATGCAGAATCTTTTGAAGTCTCTACGAAAAGATTCTAATGGTGGTGATATGAGTTTTGTCTCTTCTCCTTGTATGTATTTCATGTGTTCTTTAATTCCATTTGCATTTTCTTCTGTTTAAATTGGATAGTTAAAAACTCAGAATTCATCTTGTGATGCTCTCGGCTTAAGAAATTTAAACTGTGTAATTTTCTTCCTAAATAATTCAGAATTCATTTCAGTAATGCTCTGATGCAATGAATTGTTTTCTCCTTCTTCTTACACTCTGCATAAATACAATTTATAACTCAGATTCATAGCCTCATTTAGCCTTTATCCTCTGGAGATTTCTATCATCCAGACATTGTTTTCATTCACTTTCAGAATTTCGACTCCATAGCCCTAAGTCTCCCTCCTCTTCCTTGCCAACAAATTTATAAAAAAAAACAAAACAAACTAAACCTAACCATTGATTGCCAATGAAATGTCTAGTGACACAAGAGATCCCTCTCTGAGCTGAGAAGGCTAGTACCCATCTCTAAAATTGGTTGAAACATTTACCTATGTCATTTGTCTATCAGTCGGACAAATTTACAGAGTGTTAACATTTTGGCGTCGTTGTCGGGGATGAAATTGAAAAAAAATCCTTGGGAAAGAACGACATGGTTGAGTTCTAAGGTCCGAGAGAAACAAACACTTAGGCACATATTGGTTGTATTCCTGCTCTAGCAACTCCACACATCAAAAAATTAGTTTGAAGGTGATTCCACTGGTAGAAGAATCCAGAAATTTAAATTTTCGCTGGCGACTCCACTCTCAATGCAGAATCCAGCTTCCAAAACATCATTGGCAACTCCACTGTCCGAAGATGAGTTCAATATCTACAAGGTATGCTCCCATGAATCACTCTCACATTCCCGGTTTTCCAAATCGCATTCCTTGTGTAGATTGGAAAATATATCTGCCAAAGTTCAAAGATCAAGATGGAGATGATGTTGCCTTTCATTTGGTCAAATTCCACATGCACGTACATAGGCTAGGGGTTAAATTGCATGAATAATGCTTGATGAAGATGTTTATGGAAACCTTAGAAGAAGAAGCATGATCCTGGTATGAAGGATTTCCATCTGCTAGTCTATTTTCCCTTGAATATTTTTATTCAATATTTTCTGTGAATGATAAGGAAAGTTACCCATCTTTAGTTCTGGTTGAAAACTTCTGTGGAAACTTTGACAATCGTATTCAATGCATGGGGATATATATTAATGACGAAGACTTAATGTATGATGAAATCAAAGAATCCCTTTATGAACTAGCTTCTCATCAGGAAGAGCTAGTAGAGACTAGTTGTATTGGTACACAGGATCATTCCAAGCAAACATTAGCTTCTTCTTTGCTTGAAAATGAAACAAATATGCATCATAATGTTGGCAGTCAGGTTATATCCCATGAAATTAATGAAAATTCACAGCCTTGTCAGCCTTATTATAGTCAAAAGTATGGGGAGAATCATTCAAATTGTTTTGTAGCTCGTTCATTTTATGAAGACTTGTATCATGAAGAAATTGGTGAAAATCGGGCTATTGAAATTGTATGTGCGGAAAATCTAGGCAGTAAAACCATTAATGAAGATAGCTACCCAAAGTCTCTTGATTTGACATATTCAGAAATTTCAGAGAATCAAAGTGATATGTTTGTTGAATCATGCGAAGAGTTACCTTTAGAAATTCCTGTAGCACATGCTGAGGAATTTCCTTTTGAAAGTGTCCAAGAATATTCAAAGTATTTCTTCACAAATGAAAAAAATGATCAGCAAGTTGTTTCTTTTTTATTGGAAAATGGTCACAAGAGTTATAATAAAGAGCTTGAACAAGGAACAACATCTAAAGATCATAGTTACTCTTATCTTCTTGTTGATCAACAAGAGTTATTTGTGTATGCTCTCAAGGAGCCTTTCGTAGCTCTGCTGAAATATTCAATGGAAATAAGTTTTGTAATGTTCATAGGTTATGGAGACAATCTCAGAGGTTGGAACAAGTTATCATATCTCAGGTATGGCTTTGTGATTGGAGAAGTGGAAGGCTCGTTTCAATCCAGTACCCAACTTATTGATTGGCTTCACTGGAAATGTGAGGTCACTTGATTCAGTACTTGTTCTCAACAAGTAGGGTAGGATCATTTGTATATAAATAAGCTTGAGAACCAAGCATTTTGTTAGTTTCAGTCTTAGACTTCAACATGTGTGTTTTCAGTTTTCGGCAATTATTGGTTTTGCAGCTTCAATTTTCAGTTTGCATTTAGTTTCGGATGAAGGATTGGTATAGGTTGTAGTCTTTGAGATGGGATCATCCGAATGGATCAAGCACTTGGTATACATTTTTTATCGCCACGCAGGGAGGATGTCGTCCCAAGTTCAAGCTAGATATTGACACATGCAAAATTTAGAATTGTGGCATAAGAGAATTTTTGCTCTAAACTAAGCATCATCATTGGGTTCTTGGATTGTCTACATTAAATCTTTGGTTGAATTTGGGCGAAAATTTCTTCGTTATTGGGCAAATAAAAATTTTGGTTTTATCTCTAAACTAAGCATCATCATTGGGTTCTTGGATTGTCTACATTAAATCTTTGGTTGAATTGGGGCGAAAATTTAAAGGCTAACGCAAAATGAGTGCATAGCCATGTCAAGCATCTGGGTGATTGGTTGCAGGGACTCTACCAAGTATCTAAGGATTAATTAACAATGACATTTTACTGATGGATAAAACATTCGGCTTTGATACTACCGTCGAAGAAACTCAACGCGCTATCAATGATGCATATATTAAGGCGCACCATGAATATAATGATATAGGGAATTGTGTTTCAAGAGTAAGTCGACATCAAGATTGTGAAGATTTTGGGGTTTATTTAGTTGCAAATAATCCATTTGTTAGATCCAAAACCCGAGAGATGCAAGAAACCAAGTGTCTTTTGACCATAGAGCTGTAGAATTAGGAGGTTGATCTCAGCGTTGGAAAGTATATTGGTGAAACGTGGGTTGCGGTGAGAACAATGTACAGATTTGGGTTTCTGGTGGATAATGGTGATAGGTCAGAGCAGGGTACACACATGTTTTGGGAGAAACCCAATGGATAGGCACTCGGCTTGTCGTTCTTTGCTACCTCACAGGGAGGATAGCATCCCCAGTTGGAGCCCATGTTATCACTATAACAATTTCTATGAAAAATCCAGTTTCCAAGACTTAGCGAGGCACTAAACTAATGTGGAAGCATGATAAACTGGAAGATAGTGCCAAATATAGCGGGAGGAGGCTAAAGCTAACGACAATGAGGAGTTTATGGGACCCAGTGGGTCACAGGTCGCGGGTGCTACAGATCATCGGTCAGGGATTGTTTCGGGAGGAGAACTTGCGCGGAGGATAATTCCCGAAAGCGGGCCGAAAAGAAAACCATGGTTTCGGCTCGGGACTACGTGGCGTCTCCAAGTGCATTTCAGGGCGAAAGGCGGGTTACTTTAAAACCACTCCCTCACACTCCCAAAATTTTCGAAATACAAGTTCTACAGAGATTGTTGTGAAATGGCCAACGAGAGTAAGTTGGGGGTTAGACCATTGGCAGACGAATTCGATCAGTTTCACGCATATCAGTTTTTAAGTCTCAATTTCTAGATTTCAAGTAATTTTGACCAATCGTCTTCCGAGGTGAATTCTGGGAAAAACAGAGCACATTTTGAGAAACCAAAAGAGATTTATACTCATCACAGGACAACTAACAATAACCTCTCCCATATTTCTCATAGTTGTTACATACTGGGAGAATCGAGGACATCTTGGAACCTTATATTTCTAGATTCAAGATTTCCTTGTTGGAGATATCTTTTTCAAATGCAGATCCCGGACAGATGGAGAAAAATTTCACAAAAACAAGAGAGGGTTTTACTCAATACAAATTGATATACAAAAAAATCCCCCAGATTTTACACAGGTGTCATGGATTGGGAGATTCGAAGAAATATTTGAACCATATTTTTCAGTTTTCATGATTTCTTGTTTGAGACGTGTTTTTGCGGCACGTGTTTCGGCCAGTTGGAGATGAATTTAGAGAAACTGAGAGATGTTTTTCTTTGTAATGAGCTTATATACAAAAACCGTTCTCATATTTTACACAGATATTACAGTTTGATCATTATAGATGGTGTTTTGAAGCCTATTTTCGTAAACTGTTTCCAAACGAAACGTTTATTTATTTGTAATTGGTTTGGAAACGAAAGGACTCGTTGTTTGTATAAATGTTAAGAGATGTGTATGTATTGGGGTTGGAAGAAGTGCAAGGGAACCTTTTAGTTTTTTTGAACTCAATTTTAATTTTCTGGAGCTGAATTGAATACATATGCATAATCTTTTGAAGTCTCTATGAAAAGATTCTAATGGTGGTGATATAAGTTTTGTCTCTTATCCTTGTATGCATTTCCTGTGTTCTTTAATTCCATTTTCATTTTCTTTTGTTTAAATTGGATATTTAAAAGCTCAGAATTCATCTTGTGTTGCTCTCAGCTTAAGCAATTTAAACTGTGTAATTTTCTTCCTAACTAATTCAGAATTCATTTCAGTAATGCTTTGATGCAGTTACTTGTTTTCTCCTTCTTCTTACACTCTGCATAAATACAATTTATAACTCAGATTCATCACCTCATTTATCCTTTATCCTCTAGAGAGTTCTACCAGCCAGCCATTGTTTTCATTCACTTTCATAATTTTGACTCCATAGCCCTAAGTGTCCCTCCCCTTCCTTGCCAACAAATTTATAAAAAAACCCAAAACAAACTAAACCTAACCATTGATTTCCAAAGAAATATCTAATGACATGAGAGATCCCTCTCTGAGCTGAGCAAGCTAGTACCTGGCTCTAAAGTTGGTTGAAACAGTTACCTCTGTCATTTCTCTATCAGCCAAACAAATTTACAGAGTGCAAAGCCCACCACAAGATCCTCAAATCTTGCATAACTATGAAAGAAACCATCATTGTCACCTTAGTAGGATGTTCCCTCGTTTTAGTGATGGGAGAGGTCCTCTGCAAGTGAGGCTTCCCCGGTGACCTCAAGGGATCAAATAGCAAGTTTAGTATCCAAGTCTACCTCCCCCTATCTTGATCATCAATTGGTTGGTCTAGGTCTATGAAGGAAATAGAGGTTGTGAGATAGTTTATGTACCTAGAACAAGAACACTTTGAAACATATATATAAAAATTACCAAGCTAAAGTATGCAACAATAATCTCTTTAGACACTAGACAAGATAGATTGCAATTGTTGTTACAAATTTGCAGCAATTAAAAGTCATATAACAATGGTAAATGATTTGTAACAACAACAATAATTAGTGCTCAAAAATACCACAATTAACCATGAAAAGTAAGCATATAACAAATAGAATATTATTTAATTGTTCAATGTGATGTTTGAGTGAGTTAGGCCACCTTTAGATGAGTGTATGAAGAAAATTAATGTAGTTTTAGATGGCTATAAAAAAAAATTATAATGACAACAAATGATATAGTGAGTTTGTTAGGGTTAGAGTTAGTACAATTAGTAGAATACTTGAGAGATTTGAAAGAGGGGTTTTATCAATTGCTTTCACCAAAAGAGTTACTTCCATATAAGTTCCTTTACCATTCTAGGGCTATGGAGTCTCAAATTCATCCAAGCTTGAAGTTTGATCTATTTGAAACCAAGAGGTAGAGTCTAAACCCTAAGGTGCAAGCACATTTGGGCCTTAGGATTTAGACTTTGAGGAGAAGGATGTCTAGGGTGCAAGCAATTTTGGGCCCTGGATATCATTTCTCCCTTATTGTAGCTTCAACTAGCCTCTAGGTCAAAGATCAATTGTCTAGGGATAAAATCATAAAGTGTTAGCACTTTAGGGCTTTAGGGTTCTAACCCTAGCAAGGACAATTCACAAATTTTGGACAAGTAAAACTTTGTGAGAGGAAGAAGCACTTATATTCCTCTATTAGGGTTTCAATAAAACAAGACTTCCTACAACAAGATAACAATTTCAACATTTACATCAACAACATATCAAAGAATTGCAGAAAATTAATTACTTCATCCAAGAAACCAAGAGCATTTAACCCTAATTGCAGAAATATCTATCCAAAATCAGCAAACCATCCACAAATATATTCATTTTA
Source organism: Picea engelmannii (assembly GCA_009831015.1). Lineage (NCBI taxonomy): Eukaryota > Viridiplantae > Streptophyta > Pinopsida > Pinales > Pinaceae > Picea > Picea engelmannii. The sequence continues at coordinate 156,851 of ML798860.1, forward strand.
AGCATAGCACTTGAGAAAGAAAGACCAATATCCCAAAAGGGGCCGAAAATTTCAAAAGTACTCCTCCAAATGTTGAGGAAAATATCATGAAAAAATGAAACTAAGCGGTAGTATTCTTATATGAGGCTAGCGCTACACATGTGTCCACATAACATAACATTTTCTCAATTTAAGTGGGGTCGATCCCACATTATCCATTTACAAAATGTAATAAATGCAAGAACATCATAAATGAGCCATGTTGAAACAAAGTTTATTATTTCTTCTTTTAACCTTAAACTCAATTTTTCTTTGGTTATGGAGCCGCCCTTAGTTCTAAAAAGTCTTTCAAGAGTTTCGGGTTTCGGGGTTCGGCTATTCACGAAGTATGATTTTTAAATAACAACTCCAAAGTCCCGATACCGAAGTCTCGAAAAGTGATTGTTTAAAAGAAATTAAACCGAATTAAAAGGAATAATTAAAAATGTTTAACGGCTTTCTAAGCTTTTCATATTTTCTTTTTCGGCCATCTCAACTTAAACAGCAGTTCAAAGTCCCGATGCGCTTTTTTTTTTCACGAAATCCCTTTTTAATCGTGATTAATTAAATTTTAAGCATACTTAACAAATCGTTAATCAGTCGCATTTCAGAAAATCAAAGAGTTATCACTCTTTCGCACTCACAAAATCTCGAAGCCCAAAATCCCGAAAGTATTAAGCGCTTAAGCATAATTAACTTAACATTAAAACGGGGTTAATGATATTAAATGACTTTTCGTGTTTCGCTATTCGGGAGTTTTCGAAGACATTCCTTTCGAAATCCCAGTTTTGAATCGTCGATATTTGGCAGCACTTATTATAAATTAATGAAATATCTTATAGTGTAAGACGCGTATATCTAGACGTACTCTCCTCATTAAGGCAAATGAATTTATGAACTGTATAAAGCATAGTCTAATTAAGACAGGCTAAAGGCGAATTAAGATTTCTAATTCAAATTTATTTCTCACTTTCAGTAAATTAGCAAGTTGTATCTGAGAAAACTTATGCCTTCTTCTCTGTAACAACTACTCGCTTCTTATCATAGGTATCATGGCACCCATGAAAACACGGAAAAAGAATGATGATGTCGGTGAAAGCTCAGGTCCAAATTCGGATGTTATATCTGATACTACACCACATGTTGTAGATTTGGTCTAGTCCTGGATGCAGATTTTTGAAATCTTGGAGCATGAGGTTAAGAATTGCCCCGACGATTTCAGAAATGAAAAGACTGAAAATAAACTCAGAGATATAGCAGAGGCCGAGCTCCATAAAATATCTACACGGCCGAAACTCATGCCATACAACGACATGATAAACTAAGCTCTAATGAACATCGATGTGTAGACCAGGAGTATCATGAACCATCAAAAGGTCGTCGCCGGCTCGTTCAAACCAGAACATATTCAAGTAATGTACAAGTTATCCCCTATTTCTAAATACATTTATAATGTCGAATTCGTAGAAGAATTTCAAAGAAAGGAGTGTATAGAATTTGACCAAACACATCTAGATATAATCAAAGAATGGTGGGGAATCCCAACAAAATTTAGAGTTGATACCCATGGCATTTATGCCACAACATCGTTAAATGAATACATAGTTTATATAGCAATGATGTTATGTAGACTATTTGGGAGGAAAATCCCTACCCATTTCCCCGCGAAATGGGTGCCAATCATACACGAGGTGGTCGAGGGTTACACTTTCAACTGGGATAAGATTTTATCAAATAACCTAACCAAGGAGATTGCAGAGTACCAAACAACAAAGTCAAGGGACAGCCTACGTCTTTTTATATGTCTGAATATATTATGGACGCTATCTATTATATGACCCATTTCCCTTTGATGAATTGGAACTGGAATTCAACTTGTGCATAACCCATCCATATCTATCACTCACAACTATGGGAAGAGAAAGAAAAAGATTTCTTTTACGAGATCTGTCACTATGTAGTGATACCTGTGCATCAAATATTGTATGGATACTCGCCCCCTTGGATTTCAGAGAAAATCATGGGAAACCTCAAAATAGTTGATGATTGGTTTATCAAAGAGAATTTCTCTTATGTCAAAGTCTTCAGTTGTTCAATTCCCCCCCATGCTCTCCCTAAATTTATTCCTGACATACTGGTGTGCAGAGAAGTGGCATACTAGATAATAACAGGAGGCATTGGTACAGAGTTAAAAGCAGCTCAGAAGAAATTATGGCCAGTTTTTCCTATACAGATTGGGAAGTTTTCATTGCTTAATCTTGGCCATTCTAAAGTGGAAGTCGCGGCATTAGAAGACATTAATCTGGTAGATCTTCAACTCAAAAAGCATGACCCATACCAAATTGTGGGAAATCATCTAGCTCATTGCAACATGAAAGCGTTCGAGCATGAAGACTCCCCCTGTGACGAAATATTCAAAGGAGCCAGAGCATATGAGGAGATATTAGAGAGAGTTCAGGAGTTACCCCCTGACCTGCAAACTAGCTTTCTTTCTTTCCAGAAACATGGACAAAGTGGGTTGCCAAAAATACTACAAGTGGAATTAATAACCTCTCCTTCGGAACAAGAAGAGATACCTCCAAGTTTCGAATCAAAATCTCAAGATAAAGGAACTACAGAGGAGAACCCAAAGAATACTAAAAAGTCTCCACAAAGACAAGAAAATTCGCAGATAGAGCATCCAGGGTCTGAAACAAATTCCAAATCTGAGACTCCTTTAAAATCAGATCAAATGATTCCTCCTTCATCGTCACCTATTCCTGTCGATATTCCCAAAACATCGAAAGGAACACAACTCACAGAGTTAGGCATCCCTATTGCAGCATTGACTCCTTTACAATCAACCTTTGGGACTCCCCATCTTGAAGTTATGTATGTAAGTGATCTTACCCCAATCCCCATTGAATAAATACCTCTCACTGATTACTTTTTCAGTAAGAAAAGAAAGGTTGTGGTAAATAAAGAGATGCACCTGAGAGAGGGTGCAATGGTAAAAAAACACAGAGTACTTGTGGATGGAGAAAATATAGAAGAAGAGGATTTTGCTACAGAGGTAGCAGGCTCTTTAGGAGCTTTCACAATGACCAATTTGTTTTCAGTTGATAACTTGAAAGCAAGGCTTAAGAAAAGGAATCATATGATAACCTAGTTGCAAAGCCAAATAAGGAACACATAGAAAAATATCATAGATGAAATAAATAACAGACTGGAACAAGCCAGAGCTGCTGACCAACAGGAGATTCAACTACTCAATTCTAGTTTAGATGAGATGTATAAGAAGATGCAAGCCAGTCAAGAGCAGTTCATCCAGTAGGAAGAATTAGCAAGGCAGTTGTAGGATAGGTTGAATTCTATTCAAAATCAGGTGATAGATTTAAAAGTTTTTCAAGCCCAGGCACTCGAGGTGCATATGAAGATAGAAGCAAAGAAACAAAGATTGATTTCTAAAGTATAGGTTATTCAGAACTATTTCCAAGAAGTAATTCAATCTTTCGATAACATTGTTTTCAAAGAAAAAGAGGTTAAAGCAGCCCAGGCTAATTTTCAAAAGGCACTTGTACTTTCGGCAAAAGAAGAGGTATCAAAAACTCCAAGGTTGTCTGTCACAGAGCAGATCAGAGGTGATATCATGCTTAAAGTATGGGAGGCCAACATAGCCGAAAGCAAGAAAATGGCCAAGGAAGTCAAGTTGGATGATTGCGAAGAGACCTTCGATTTGCTAGACAAAGGATCATTAGGTATTGGAAAAGACAATTGTCCTGGGCGACTAGGACAGATCAATATTGTAAGACATCAACTGAAACTCAAAGAGAACTTGAATTAAATTCAGATTGAAATTTCGCAATTAAAAGAGATTGATGTTACCCAAATAGACAGGTGGTTGGTGAAGCCAAATTTAAAATTGCAATCAGTTAAGTTTTTTGACAAAGGGATTGAAGACCGATTTCCGAAAATTCAAAGGAAACTTTATCTGTTCGAGACAAAGGATATACCATAGCCTCCTAGATTTTTAGTGCATTTTCTAGAAAAATATATTGAATGTCTCGAACCAAAAGAAGGAGATATTTCAAAGAAGCAATGAAGTATCATATTGTAGGCTCATATTATCAAGATGATAGATAAATAAAAGATAACCATGCAAATGGTTCAATTTTTCATTTTTGTAACCATTAGCCCCTAGGAGTTGAGAAATCACCAACTGTCAAGAATTGGTGACTTTGTATAAATATAATTTCATAAGACTAAGAAATGGATTTTTTGCGGTCGATTGTACTAGAGAAGTTTTCTTCATTTATAGTAATTAATGAGAATACAAAACGGAGATTCCAGATTTTGTCGACCCTGAGTTATGTGTTCCTCTTTACTTTCATTTTCAACATCTTTCCCTTATATATCTTTGATGAATGTTTAACTGCAATTTACTACAACATCTACTATGGTTAAGAGTTATTTGGTTATCTAATTGTTTACAGATTTTCCTCTGTGCTTGCTATTAGCAGGCTCAAGACCTGTATATTATTCAGATTACTGTATTTTTATGCTTCATTAGAGATCTCTTGTCTTTCTTCTTCTCATGTTGCAAAGTGAGATTCCTCCATGATTGATGCCTCACATTGTTTAAACAAATTTATGTTTTTCTCCCATCACTTTCATGATTTTCGAATTTGACTCAGGAATAGGAAACGACCTCTGAAACTGTTACATTATTAATTTAAGTTTGGGAACTTTTCTCTTATAATCCAAAACAAAAATAGCAAACCTTGAAAACAAATTAATAGATTGTTTTTAAACTTTTATCCCTCATGATTGTACCTGTTACAAGACAGCCCAATATAGAACACGGCCTTTCAGATCAGACTAGCATTGCTTTAAACTTATTTAACACTATTTTACAAATAGAAAACACCCGGGTTGAATTAGAATGTTCATGGGCAGCAATTGAACATGATATAAGCATCCAGGAACACTGGGAAGCTAGACAAAGAGAATTAAGAAACCAACCATAGCTTTTCTCTTTAGTAACTGACACATTTTATACCTTAACTCTCTCTACCTTTTTCGGATGCCTAGACTTTATATTTTAAAGACTTAAGTATAAAATCTGGAACAACAAACCACACACGTGAGATGTCAAGCCTCCTTAGGCAAGGAGGGGACCTCTAAAGGCCACGCGACACCAATTTGGATTCGAGTGGGGAAAATGATGTCTCTCCCCACCCAAAATCATGCCAATCATCATCGATACCCTAGTTATCCTTTGAATCCTATCTGCGTCAAGCCCTAGAATATGACATCATCACCAAAATAGGGGCAACATCCATGATCCAAGTGTTGCGTCCAGGTCTAGGGGAGATGCATCTCGTCTCTGCAAGGTATCTAATTGTTTGTTGTTGCAACGTCCCTGATCCTGATGAGAAATTATCTCTAGGGTACTATGCCCATCCTATGGGCTTCCAAACCATCTGTGTTTCATCATGAATGGATCTTCTCATACCAAGGTCATTTTTCCATAGTTCAAGGTTACCATGATGTGAGAGTTGATGTCCAGGGATGGTGAGTCACTGGATGACCCACTGCTCTCCATCAAGCATGCCAATGTCCTACAATAAAGACACATTGTCTTGGGTACAAGCCTAGGATGTCCCTCAAAGAACCATGTCAGGGCCATCCAAAACAAATAAAAGTATAAGACAAGGTTACCCAAGGTTCACAAGAAACATTAGTTTTTAAAATATGCAAAGTAAGTTGTAACTTAAGATATAATCCATGTAAACAATTGACCTCAGTACAACCTTCATGAATCACACCAGCCCAGGACCCCATGTGACTTAATAATTTTAAGTATGGGAGGGCCTTCATCCAACCCTATTAGGTGTGAGACCTAGACAAGAAATAAAAGAACCTAGGTAGAGGGATAAGTCTCGAGGGAAGCAAAAAATAAATAAACCCTTCAAGTGTAAGTCTTATAGTAATATGGTTTTAGGGATTACTTCATGGCTTATGGTGTCATCTAATCCATTTCTATGAGTGCCTTTGTGGAGGGTGCACTTTCTCTTGAGTTACCTCTTTATTAGGCATCATTTTTTCCAAACCCCTTTATCTACCATTTTATTTTCCCACTTATCATATTTGCAAGTCTCCTTTTATAAGGTTTTAAGTCATAGCATTGTTATTTGGGATTGGGGTGAGCACAGAAAAGGTAGAGCTCGAGTTTGGACTGGATTTTGGGATTCCTTTGCTATCATTCCTCTCTTTATTTAGCATCATTTCATATTCTTTTAGTATAAGTTTCAATCAACCCCTAGGTCTTCAACCCCTCTTCTCATGAGATAATGGACAATGACCCATTACCTAAGTTTAGTACAATATGAGAGGCTCCAAGATGGAAAGTGTTAAATATTGTGGGGAATGGAACGTTACCCTTGTGAGCCCCCCCAGTAGTACCCCTTTTCCTTGGGCACTGACAACATGGGACTAGGGCATAGAAGCTAACCACCATGGTGAAACAAGAAAATTGACATAATTTCCCAAGCCAGTGATCCATTATCCAACTTCAACCAAATATCCTCATCTGCATGCCCAACAAATTAAGCACAACACTTTTCATGAAATGAATAACATACCTCATGGTGATGATGGCTTACCATGTACGATACTCTGGGTTGCTTGGATGAGATGAGACTTGGTTGACCTATAGTTGTAAAGGTGAATGACTAGAGCTATTGGGATACTATTTGTGGACATGTTGATCAGTATCGTCGTTGATATCATGTTCTCCATTGTGCGCCACGAGAAATGATCTCCTCTAGTTACCCCTAGGTATGGGGTGGTAACATCTCTCTCCAACATGGGGACATGTGCTCACCGTAGAGTGCATGAGAACCTCAACATATATGGTTGTCCAAGACTTGTAATCATGTTCCCAATTCAAAAAACAAAACCCTTTATTAGTATCGGTTGATGGATGTGATCCACCAGAGTTAGTGATAAATCCAAAACCATGATGAAATAAAAATGTTCACTAAGATACAAAATGGTAAAGCAATAATGTACAATTATTAAGTGCAATTCCCTAACATGTATTCATTATGTACAAATGAGAATGCAATATATACAAGAAGATGCAAGACTATGAATGCATGGTGCAACATATATACAAATGTAATACAGGATGCAAGTGCCCTACCTACACTAATCTATGTTAGCTTCAGGTCTCTTCCCCGTGATGGGGCTTGAGAAGGTGTTGAGGTCATTTCCCGCTTCCGAAATTTCCCTCCCCTTTTCTATTTTCCCGATTTATTTTCTCCCTTTCTTTTCCCTCTTCTATACTAACCCGTTTTTTCCCTTTTATTTTTATTTTTCCCTCCTACTGTCCCTTTCTAGTTCTACACTTAATCGTTTTTTTTTTGTTTTTTTTTTCAGACCGTGGGTTCCTGGGTTGGCGGGATCGAATTTTCGTGCTCCCATGTTCCGTGATATACACATTGCATGAAAAATTTCCATGATCTACATTTTGATCCCCTGACTCCCCGAACTTCCAAGTCTCATTCCACCTATGATGAGTCTGTCTGACCATCGTGTCATTATATACTTAGCGAATTTCGTAACTTATACCGTCGCAGACTCATGGGTTCTCGGGTTCACAAAAATCTCAAATCATATTTTGCTCTCGTCCATCCCTGCCACCCTCACACCCTTCCCAATGCACATTTACTATTCTTTTAATGCTAATATCCTACCATACATGTTCAAAACGATGGTCATTGTAAGCGAAAGGATCGAGGAGATCTCCTATTAAAACACATTAAAGCAGAATTTATAGAGGATTATATTATCCCCCTCCATCGCTCATTTTAAACATAATCTGGAGCAAGGGAACGTTCTCGTCAAGTTATGGCAGCAAGTCGACAAAATTTTTGTGGAGATGCATTGAATATTTTTGGGCACGAGGACCAGAGTTTTCAGTCATCCAGAGCATATTCCTACTACTCATCCCCTTTTTCCCAGAAGGAAGTAATCTGGACATATGGAATTGCACACGCAGGTTGTGTCCAGGAAGTCTTTGAATGTAAGGAGTTGGTCACCTGGTGCACCGAGATATATATTCCAAGGCAGCAGATTATCTAGTTGCAGGACCAATCCCCTGTCTCTATATCGCCTCAAGTATTCTGTAAGATGTTGAGACTTCCCGAGCCAACGCTCACCTTCAAGGGAAAATATTTTGGGGAGTTCTTAAAGAAGCATGAAAATATATTGGACCTCTTACCTGAATTCCTAGAGAAACCAGCGGTCATCCCCGAGGACATCATGTGATTGCAGGTTGGCTCATTTAAAAATCCCTTCAGGGAAATTGCATGGATTTTCATGAGGATAATAGGACAAGAAACTACAACCAACATTTCCTAGTTGATTGTTTACATTCTATATTTTATGGTCAAAGAACATGCCATCTTCTATTGGGGTAAGTTGATTTCCATTTAAATCTCTTCCTAATTGTCGCAATACAAGAAGGACAAGAAATTCTTTATGTAATCTTATTTGGTTTTCGCGATAGCGCATTGCTATCAGTTCCCGATATTATCTATGTGTAAGAAGGTAAACTGTGAATTCAACCCAGTAACCTTATGGTATCAAATGTTATGGAGGCACAAGGCCTGCCAACATTTTTATGAAGTTTTTAATGATTTTGTCTCAGTTTTTAAAGACTTGTTGTTTGGAAAGGACACTCCCCAAATATCTGACCAGGTGAGTGAGTTATTGGATAGGAAGGGGACACTAGAACAAATGGATAATTATAATGTTATAGGATTTGTGTTTCCAAGGAAAATCATTCCTTCCTTTCGTGCCACATATTTGAAAAAATGCTCGTTGTTGAAATAGCAAGGCAATACAACTACTGGTTGCATTTTTTCCACGAAAAGAGAAAAAAACAATTCATACCTATGCCTTGGAAAGCTGGGTATTTCATATTCGAATATATGAACAAGATTGATGAATCTGCGGTGCATTTCCACGGCCTCAATTTAACATATGCTGAAAGATTAAAAGGGTTTGACCCTAGTGGTATTTTTGTATAACATGGACGATAAATTAGCCCACTTGTTGGAAATTTCCTTCTTATATTTAATCACTAAATGAATTTTTTGTTGAAATCCCACCCATTAAAAATGTTTCACTTGCTACAGATTACTTTAAGTCTTCACGTAATTTAGAGGTTAGTGATCAATAACGATGATGGTCTCCTTCCCCAATAAAGAGGGATTCCACTTCTTCATTGCTACAATCAAGACATAGAGCTCCTTGTCGTGTATATGGTAGTTCAATATGTTTCGATGAAATAAGTTCAAATGATAGCAGACTGGTCTAGAACAAAGGCTTGATTAATCTTATGCTTCAGTTCCTGAAATGATTTTTGTTGACTTTTATGCCATCAGAAACTCTTACCATTGGCCATTATAACAAGAAGTGGTGATGCCAAATTTAAAAATGATGCTATGAACTTCATTAAATATTGGGTAACTCCCAAAAAACTCCTAACGTCTATGATGTTAGTAGGAGTGGGCCATTTAAGGATATGCCTTCAACTCACCTTCACCAATCACATGCCCCAAGTACACCAAGGACTGTTTAATGAACTCACACTACTTTATGTTTATTAACAACATATGTTTTCTTAGTATCTCTAACACTTGCTTCACATGCTCCCCCAAGTAGAACCAAAGACCAAAATGTCGTCCAATTATACTCTAATAAATGAATATATGAATGGGCACAATGCATCATGCATTAAATGCATAAAAGTAGTTGGTGCATTACTCAAATTGGAAGGCATTACTAATCACTCATACAAACCTTGCTTCACATTGAAGGCTTCCTTCCAAGTATCTTGTTCCTTGATACGGACTTGATGATATCCTAATTTTAAATACAGCTTTGTGAATTTCCTTGCATGCTGCAACTAATCTAACAAATCATCAATCTAGAACAAAGGGTATATATTCTTGAGAACGATCTTTTTTAGATCTTACTAGTTAATACACGTTCTCTGAGCCTCAACTTTATTTATTTTCTACTAGAATGATAAGGGAACCACATGGTGAAGTACATGGTATTCTGAACCCTTGCTCCAAAACCTCATGTAACTACCTATTTGTTTCATTTAACTCTAGTATGCATTGTCTATACAAGCTTATGTTTGGTAAAGGATATTCTTGGAGTAATTGTATCTCATGCTCCATTTCCCTCTTAGGTGGATTTCCTTTTGGATATTTGATCCAAGTGGATATCGGTGGCCACCCACCTTTTCCAAATGGCTCAAAACAGTTTTCTGGCAATTTTGGCAATTTACTATTTTTAGCAGGTTTTAACTTCTGGGGCCATTTTGAGGGTCCAAATGAATGTTTTTCTAGATAGAGGTTCTCAATGATAGCTGAATGCATAATTTTCCCCCCAAAATGAATCTCCTCGACAATACCTTTCCAACAATCTATCACACGCCTAAAATGGAGATCGTATGCAAAAGTTACAACCCCGGGAAGTTGATGTACTCACTTACACAAACGGGGCCCACATGACTTTTGGCGCTTCATCTCCTAGGGTTAGGTTTTTGGATGTCTAGGACTTTTGGCATTCCTGTTTATTGTAAAAAGGCCTTCAGAGCCTCATTGTAATCATCTTCTTGCGAATGCAAGTAGCCATCACATCTCTTCTCAGAGATAAGCTGCCACCATTCTAGCGAGTCTTTCACTCTGTAATTTTATAGTCTCTGTACATTTATTTCATTTATAGAAATCGTGTATTACTGTATATCCATGTTTATGGTTGCATCTTTGATACATTTATGTTATATTATTGAATATCTGTGATATCTCTGTGCATTTCTTTATTATATCTCCGCTCTCATTTCGCGACGAAAATAATCCGGATCAATATTGGAACACTTCTCTATATGCCTACAAAATCACTTCCAACTAGTGCTTATTTTATTTCATACGCCCTTCTAAGGATTTATTCACACTCACAAAATCAATGTCTTTATGGTTTTGTCTTCAGAAGGGGAGTGCATACTTCTTGCTTGAGTTGATTAGTCTCTTATCTTTGTATGTACTCACCAAAGAGATCTCATAATTTCCCTCATGTGCATTGATGATAAAAAAAAAATTATCCTTGATTAAATTGTATTTGTTTTCCCTTCTCATGAAGATGGCATCCCTCTTATACATGTACAAACTACCAAACACTACACCACAGGCATCAAGAGGTGCTACATCAACTTCTATTTCATCAATATGATTTGCACAAATAACAAATATAAGCCTACACTACTTGGTAACTTTTAAATCTACATCCTCATTACACCCAACCCAAAGGGTATGGGAAAAAGGGTGATCACGCATCTCTATACAAAGTTTACTTGCATAGTCCTCTACAATGAGGTTGCATGTGAACCAAAATCGAATAATGCATCTAACTTGTTTTCTTGATATGAAAATTGTTTTCATCTCCTTCACCTCTCTATGATGGAGGCTACTTAGGTTAACCTCATTCTACACTATTGTGCAGACAATATTTTCCTCCACATCCGAACTACTTTGTATCTCCTTTCCTTCTGTTAGTAACAATTGTGGTATCGGGGCACAAAGGTACACAGGTCTGCGGGATTGCGATAAGTGCCCAAGCGTAGCACACAAAGAGATCCAATTCGGGCCCGAGTCAAGCGAGCGAGCGCTCTGATTTCAACGTCCAGGATGTATCCAAAGAATCAAATCAGTGGTGAGCGGGAAATCGCGATCATTAAAGCTGCACCAAGGTTAGCGCATGGATGGCGCCCATAACATGTTCAGGATTGGATGGCAGTTGCTCATCCCAAAGGGCACGTGGCACGAGATCTGGTCATGTCGGCGTTTCGACGATCAGGGGTTCATGGGGTGAGAGTTTCGTGTTGATCAACATCGCAAAACCCTGAACCCCGATAGCGCCGAAAGCATAGAAACAGGGGCCCGCGATCTCACGAAGTGTTTTCAGCCGTCCATCCAGAGGGGACATCTGGCGGCAAACTGAGCCATCCCGACGTTTCGCCTCTCGTGAATCTAAGGCGCAAGAGGCAGCTCTGTTATGTTACGATGCATGAGATGCCGGGAAAGTCCCAGACCCGGGCCCACGGTAGCGTCAGGTGAGTTCAAGACCGCCAGATCTCAAAGAGACGCGTGGCAACAGATTGAGTCGTCTCGGCATATCGCGCATCGTTATTTCTATCAACAAGGATCAGCCCCTTCATATTCGCAAACGCCGAAAAGTGCCATGGGAATAGGCACGTGGTCACAGTCCGTGGTCACTTGGAAAACGAGAGGAGTTGCGTAAAGAAATCCGAAGTGCCGAGTTCAGTTACAGAGAGGATCGTCGCGGTCTCCAAGCGCCATCGGATCCGATCTCCATATTGTTTCTCGCTTGGAATAAATAACGACAAGAGCGGGTGGTTGAAACCTCCTTTCATTCATTAAGTGAGGGGATGGAGGGTCTGGTAGGCCGTCTGCCCGAAGAAGTCATGTGTATCGATTTTTTCAAAGATGCCATGCCGAAGTCCTCAACTCGACAGAGAAGTCTGCGCATGCTAGCCCAGCCCTTAATGGCTCAGCTACCCTCCTTACATGAGCCATGCGTAGTTAAGATGGCACTTAAAGAAAGATATCAGTACGAGTTTGACTGAAGAGACATCAAGCCTTGGGTGATTGGGCACACCTCTATGAGGTGAATTTTCCTGAGTATATAGACTCAGTCTTGGTAATTTTTGAAGGATGGATGGTTGAGCGGAGCTCCCGGTTGTAAAGCTTTAATGAAGCACTGATACTCTGGTTATGTATAGAATTTTGAGACTTCTTGCCTTATGAATGCCAGTTTCTTTTACATCTTTGTTATACTGTGTTAGAACAGCTTGGAATTGGAGGGTCCAGTTGATTTGTAGCTGTTATAGGATGATGTTGGATAGGATCACTGTAGCAGTTACGTTGTTCTAATCAGTCCTTGTGTTTTTCTCAGCGCTGAGTGACTTGGAATTGGAGGATCCAGTCAAGTCCCCTTTTCAGTTTCTTGAGACTCTAAACCAAGAGGATCTTACATTCAGAGTCTTTCTTCTGCAAACCATTGAAAGCCTGTTGCCCAAAGTTGTTTGTTCACCTTCCTTACCAAGTCTTCCACCTTCTCATCTTTTAATCAACCCACTGGTCGAAGTTAGATCAAGACCTCCTTTGTCTCATACATGCTAGACCCAGTCCCTGAGTTAGAGTGACATCTCCTCGAGCCTTTATCTCCATTTGATCATCCCTCTATAAACAAATAGTGACATTAAACTGATGGGTGTCGGGCTCTGCTCCTGCAAGCAATCCAGGAGCGACTTCCGACGCTAACATTTCCGGCGCCGTTGTCGGGGAAGAAGTTGAATATTTTCCCCGGGATTGAATGACAACGATTAACTGATTCTGAAGGTGCATCAGACATCAGAATTATCAAGATTGTTGTTGTGCACCTGGCGACGCCACTGTGACGACTCCACTGGGGAGAACCTGCTCTATTAATTGTGGCTTTCAGAGGTAGGCATACGCGGTCTCATCCATAGTTGCCTTTGGCTACACCTGAAACAGATCCAGAAGCGGTGCTCAGAAAGGGGAAGGCCTCTGAAGAAGAAACGTCCACCACCGAACCAGGTAATCAACCATATCCTTTTGTGGGAACTCCTTTTTCTTCTCCTCAGTTTCTTGACAGACCTGTTTCTGAAGTTTCCCATTTCCTAAATTTCGGGAGTGTTCCTATTGAGTTTTCCTCTCCTGGTCTGGGACCGGAGGGACAATACCTTGTCACTCCGCTCTCCCCTAAAACTGTACCTTGGCGTAGACCCGGGACCACAGAAGATTTCCCCACTCCTATCTTTACCACCCCTGCACAAAGAAAAACACCTACTGACTTGAGATCGTTATCCTTCTCCTTAAATCCCCTCTTGTTTCCCACTCCACTTCAGGACTCATTCCCAGTAGCCCCTTCGCAAACTCCTTCTCCTCCTGGTTCTCCTCTACCGAATATCCCTATGGCTGGAGCTAATCCCCCTCTGAATAGAATGTATGCCATAGTCACTGCCAGATATGCTCCCTTAGTTCTACCCCATCCTATGAATGCTCTCCCTGCTGGAGATTACTTGAAATACATGCCTAAGTTCACCGGGGAAGGGGACATAACTACGGAGGAGCACCTGGCTACTTTTTATAGTTACGCCGACAACCTCAACATAGAAAATGAAGATGTATGGATGAGAGTTTTCATCCAAAGTTTGGATGGCGAGGTGAGGAAATGGTTTAGAGGATTGGCTCCAGGATCGATTGGTGGGATTGAATCTCTAGATGGTACCTTCCTGAGGCAGTGGGGAGATAGGAAGGATTTTATGTACTGCATGACAGAGTTCGGGTCTTTGAAGAAGATGGATGGAGAGTCTGTCTCTAACTTCTCCAAAAGATTCAATAAGATGTATAATAAAATCCCTGCAGAGATAAAGCCTTCAGAAGCCTCTGCCAAAATTTCTTATGCTAGTGTGTTTGGCCCCGATTAATGCCTGTTATTGAGAGAAAGAAGAGCCACCTCCTTGGCTCAAATGAAGGATGCGGCTATAGAGGTGGAATCTAATGTACTAGTAGCTGACAGACTGAGAAACAAGGCCGATGCAGACAGGAGAAAGGGAAGGTCGGAAGCCTCGACTTCTGACCCATCGGTGCCCCACCCTCAAATAGACGAACTGACCAGGATGGTGAAGTCTCTGTCCGCAGAGATGGAAAGAATGAGAGTGGAAAGGAGGCAAGCATACAAGGGCCCTCTGAACGCCGAAAACAAGAGAGGTTTCAGGAGGCCAAACAATTTTACTCCCACGAATGTGCAAAGAGAGAAGGGAAGAGACAGAGAAGACCAGAAGATTCAGGCCCCTTTCCAAAACAATTTTGTGGCCGAGGGGGAAGAAAGAGAAACAGACGATCTTGATCCTGAAATCCATTGCTTCGGAGACACTCCTCCTTTTCCTCACCTCACTCAATCAGCATATGAGGAATCTCTCATGGACAGCCAGCTAAATGAGTTGAGCAAGGGAGACAAGACTAGTAGCCACCAATGCAGGTATGACCTGAGGTCCCAGAAGAAGACCCAACCCCTCTCTCCCATTATCCAGAGTCATGTTCCCAAAATAAGAGAAATCCCGAAGCTCTCATCTTCTTTTAATTTCGAGCATGAAATTCAAAAAATCAGAATCCCTGTGTCCCTGACAGAGTTGATTAAACATGACGGGTTCAAGAAGCACTTCTCTGAGCTTTTGCAGTCTGAGGCCTCATGCTTTCCCACAGACTCCATCAATTTACAAGATGAAAAACCTGCAGTTATCCTAGGTCCTATGGTAGAAGACAGGAATGACTCATCCCCTCCCTTCTACACTTCCTTGAACATACATGACAAGGTATTGCACAATTGCTTGATGGATTTGGGGGCTTCTCACAACCTCATGCCCAAAACTGTCATGGAAGAGTTAGGACTAGAAGTCACTCGAGCCTATCATGACCTCTATTCCTTTGAATCCAGGGAATTTTAGTGTCTAGGAGTCATAAAAGACCTGGTCGTGACCTTGTTTCAACTGCCCATGAAAAGTGTGGTCATGGATATTGTAGTGGCCGATGTTCCCCCCAAGTTTGGTATGTTGCTTTCAAGATCTTGGATAAAGAGACTGGGAGGAACCTTGCAGATTCACCTCACCTATGCCACTATCCCAGTGTTCAGAGGAGAGCATAGAAGACTATACAAAGAAGCCCAACTGGCCTATATAATCAGCGATGAAGCCAACCCTACCAATCATCCTATCTTTGCCTTGGACATTGATTTAGGCTCCAGTTTACTATATCTCCCCATGCCCCCGAGCCTCCTCTCAAACTCAAAAAGCATTCCACCAGTTCCCCTAAATTTCCTCCCTCCATCACCCCCGTCTGGAAAATGTTCTTTGATGGAGCCTCTTCCAGAGAAGGCGTTGGAGCTTGGGTGGTCTTTGTGTCACCTGCTCAGGAAACCATATCTCTGTCATACAAATTAGAATTTGAAGCTACCAATAATGTGGCAGAGTATGAAGCTCTTGTCCTGGGGTTAAGAGCCACAAGGGAAATGGGAATTCAGGAGGTGGCAGTGTTCGGAGATGCAGAGTTGGTGGTCCAACAGACCAGAAACGCTTATCAGGCTAAGCATCCTCGACTCAGAAGCTACATAAATGAGGTGTGGGACCTAGTTGATAGTTTATTCTTAGCGTTTAACATTTCTTTCATCCCAAGAGAGGAGAACACAATGGCAGATTCCTTGGCTACATCAGCAAGTAATTTCAAAGTACCCTTGCCGCCTAAATTCAGATATGAGGTGGAGGTGAAATACATGCCCTCCATACCTGACAACGTTAAACATTGGAAGGTGTTCAAGGATGATCTCGAGATCAAGAAGTTCTTGGAGACTGTTGAAGAATTTTCAGAGATGCACATCGACCAAGACTCTGTCTCTGAAGAAAATCTTGGTGGGGGTAATTTTCTAAATAAGATTGCAGAGCGTAACATTGTGCAGCTACCCAGCAATCATGTCCCAAGGGGACTGGTCCCGTTGGAAAGGCTTTTTGATAAAAATGATGTGTCGTTAAAGGGAGAAACCTCAGAGGATGACACTTGTACTATTCAGTGCAACATTGGGACTGAGAGTGAGCCCAAGTTTGTCAAATTGTCGAGAAATATGACAAAGGAGCAGAGGTCTGAATATACTGGACTTTTGAGGGAATTTGTTGATGTGTTTGCCTGGACCTACGAAGACCTCAAAACCTATGACACCTCTGTCATCGAGCATAAAATCCCATTAAAAGAGGAGGCAAATCCATTTAGGCAGAAGCTGAGACAGATCAACCCTATGTTGTTGCCTATCATGGAGAGGGAAGTGAAGAAGCTGCTTCAAGCTCAGATCATTGTACCACTGAGATATTCAGAGTGGGTGGCCAACTTGGTGCCAGTAAGGAAAAAGAATGGAGAGATCTGACTTTATGTAGACTTCAGAAACCTGAACAGGAGCTCACAAAAGGATAACTACCCTTTGCCAAAGATGGAACATATACTGCAGAGGGTAACAGGAGCTTCCAGGATGTCCATGATAGATGGATTCTCTGGCTACAATCAAGTCTCCGTTCTGCCTGAGGACAGGGAAAAGACATCGTTCACCACTCCATGGGGCACATTCATGTATGCCAAGATGTCGTTTGGATTAATGAATGCAGGGGCAACATTCCAGCGTGCCATGGATATAGATTTCATCGGGGAAAAGGATAAATTTGTGGTCGTTTATCTGGATGACATCACAGTGTTTTCAAAATCTGATAAGGAACATCGTTGCCATCTCAGGAAGGTTTTCTTGAAATGCAGAAAGTTTGGCATTTCATTAAACCCTAAGAAATCTTTGTTCGCCATGCAGGAGGGAAAGTTACTAGGCCACATAGTATCAGCGGAAGGAGTCAGAATTGATCCCAGCAGAGTTGAGGTGATACAAGCCTTATCGATCCCGAGGTCCAAGGAGGTCCAATCTTTCCTCGGCAAAATTAATTTTCTGAGGAGGTTTGTGCCTAACTTTGTTGAGGAGGTAAAGCTTATAACAACCATGTTGAAGAAAGGAAATGAAGTAAGGTGGACCCCTCAATCGCGACATTCATTTGAGAAAATCAAGAAGGCCCTGACCGAAGTTCCTGTGCTTATCAGTCCCGACTACTCAAAGGATTTCCTTATTTTCTCCTTTGCCTCACCTGACACGGTGGTTGAGGTTCTATTATAGACAAACGACATTGGGCTGGAGCAGCCTATTACTTTTTTTAGTCGAGCATTGAGGGATGTCGAAGTCAGGTATGACACTATGGAGAAGCAGGCCTATGCTCTGGTAAAAGCTCTCAAAGATTTTATAACCTATGTCCTGCAGTCAAAAATCATCGTCTATGTCCCCTCGGCTACTGTTAAAGACATTCTTATTCAGCCCGACATAGACGGGAGGAGAAGTAAATGGATAGCCAAAATTATGGAATTCGACCTGGAAATAAGACCCACCAAATTGATCAAAGGTCAAGGTTTAGCCAAGTTGTTGGCTGAAGCAAACTGCCAAGTTGTGGGGATAAGTTTCATCAATGAATGCTCAAGTATTCAACAGAATCAATTGTCTGACATAGACCACCAAAGGGAGCCCCCATTGGCTCAATGTCCTTGGTATGAGGATGTCATATACTTCCTGCAGGAGCTGCGGCCTCCAGACGGCCTGCAAAGAAGTAAAGCAAGAGCTCTGAAGCTCAAGGCAGTCAGATACTGCCTGATTAATCAAATGTTATATTGGAAAGACCCCTTGGGGGTGATTTTAAAATGCATGAGTCCACAAGAGGCCGAAATGATCGTGGTTGAATTTCATAGCGGCCTGTGTGGAGGGCACCATTTCTGGAAAGCCACAGCCCACAAAATCCTCAGAGTTGGATACTACTAGCCTACCGTGTTCATTGACGTCTGCAAAAGGGTCAGAGCCTGCATCAAATGTCAAAAATTTGTAGGAAATCAGTAGCTCAGGTCTCTGTCATTAAATCCGATGGTGGTTTCAGGACCTTTCCAGCAGTGGGGCCTAGATTTCATTGGAGAAATTCACCCTGCTTCCAGCGGGCAGCACAGGTGGATCCTGACTGCTACAGATTTCTTTACCAAGTGGATTGAATCTATCCCCACCAGAAGTGCTTCCGACAAGGTAATCATTAGATTCTTGGAGGACCTCATCACAAGGTTCGGCTGCCCAAATAAGATTTTCACTGATAACGCAACCACTTTTGGGTCTGAACCGCTAGCCAAGTTTTGTGAACAGTTCGGGATCAAATTGATTCACTCCACCCCATATTATCCACAGGGCAACGGTTTAGCAGAATCCTCCAACAAAATCTTGATAAGGATCATCAAAAGGTTGTTGGAAGACAACAAGAAGGCCTGGCATTCCAAATTAAAATTTTCTCTATGGGTTGACCGAGTGACCACGAAGAGATCTATCGGCGTCTCTCCTTTCCAATTAGTATATGGAGTGGAGGTCGTTTTCCCCTCTCAGTTAGCCATCCCTGTAGAGAAATTCCTCTAGGACTATCAGGAGGAACCTGATGACATGATCAGAAGGATTCATCAGCTAGTGGAAGTCCAGCAAGCTAGGGAGAAAATAGTGGACAGAATTCAGGACCATCAACAGAGGATCAAGCAGGTTTTCGATAAGAAGGCCAAAAAGGAGGGGTTCTAGATAGGAGACCTGGTGCTGAAATGGGATGCTCCTAAACAAGACAAGGGCAAACATGGTAAATTTGAAGCCCTGTGGGTTGGGCCTTTCAGAATCTCTGAGACTTTCTCAAATAACACGTACAGGTTGCATGATTTGGAGGGTGAAGGAATTTTCGGCAGCCCAGTAAATGGGCATTTTCTTAAAAAATATTTTGTCTGAGCCTTCAGTGGCTCCTACGTTTTGTAAATATTGCCTTTTCTGTTCTTTGTTTTTACTTTTATTGTTTTGGCTTAGTAAGTGACTCCATAGCCCAACAGCAAGGCACTGGAACTGCAAATAAGATCTTAGAGCATCGCGGGGATGACTCTATCCCCCATGGAGCCTAATGTTAGTAACAATTGTGGTATCAGGGCACAAAGGTACACAGGTCTGCGGGATTGCGATAAGTGCCCAAGCGTAGCACACAAAGAGATCCATTTCGGGCCCGAGTCAAGCGAGCGAGCGCTCCGATTTCAACGTCCAGGATGTATCCAAAGAATCAAATCAACGGTGAGCGGGAAATCGCGATCAGTAAAGTTGCACCAAGGTTAGCGCATGGATGGCGCCCGTAGCATGTTCAGGATTTGATGACAGCCGCTCATCCAAAAGGGCACGTGGCACGAGATCTGGTCACGTTGGCGTTTCGACGATCGGGAGTTCATGGGGTGAGAGTTTCATGTTGATCAACATCGCAAAACCCCAAACCCCGATAGCACCGAAAGCATAGAAACTGGGGCCCGCGGTCTCACGAAGTGCTTTCATCCGTCCATCCAGAGGGGACATCTGGAGGCAAACTGAGCCATCTAGGTGTTTCGCCTCTCGCAACTCTAAGGTGCAAGAGGCAGCTTCGTTATGTTACGATGCATGAGATGTCGGGAAAGTCCTGGACCCGGGCCCACGGCAGCGTCAGGTGATTTCAAGACCGCCAGATCTCAAAGAGACGCGTGGCAACAGATTGAGCCGTCTCGGCATATCACGCATCACGATTTCTATCAACAAGGATCAGCCCCTTCATATTCACGAATGCCGAAAAGTGCCATGGGAATAGGCACGTGGTCACAGTCCGTGGTCACTTGGAAAACGAGAGGAGCTGCGTAAAGAAAGTCGAAGCGCCGAGTTCAGTTACAGAGAGGATCGTCGCAGTCTCCAAGCGCCATCAGATCCGATCTCCATATTGTTTCTCGCTTGGAATAAATAACGACAAGAGCGGGTGGTTGAAACCTCCTTTCATTCATTAAGTGAGGGGATGGAGAGTCTGGTAGGCCGTCTGCCCAAAGAAGTCCTGTGTATCGATTTTTTCAAAGACACCATGTCGAAGTCCTCAACTCGATAGAGAAGTCTGTGCACGCTAGCCCAACCCTTAATGGCTCAGCTACCCTCCTTACTGGAGCCATGCGTAGTTAAGATGGCACTTAAAGAAAGATATCAGTACGAGTTTGACTGAAGAGACATCAAGCCTTGGGTGACTGGGCACACCTCTGTGAGGTGAATTTTCCTGAGTATATAGACTCAGTATTGGTAATTTTTGAAGGATGGATGGTTGAGCGGAGCTCCCGGTTGTAAAGCTTTAATGAAGCATTGATACTCTGGTTATGTATAGACTTTTGAGACTTCTTGCCTTATGAATGTCAGTTTCTTTTACATATTTGTTATAATGTGTTAGAATAGCTTGGAATTGGAGGGTCCAGTTGAGTTGTAGTTGTTATAGGATGATGTTGGATAGGATCACTGTAGCAGTTACGTTGTTCTAATCAGTCCTTGTGTTTTTCACAGCGCTGAGTGACTTGGAATTGGAGGATCCAGTCAAGTCCCCTTTTCAGTTTCTTGAGACTCTGAACCAAGAGGATCTTGCATTCAAAGTCTTTCTTCTGCAAACCACTGAAATCCTGTGTCTCAAAGTTGTTTGTTCACCTTCCTTACCAAGTCTTCCACCTGCTCATCTTTTAATCAACCCATTGGCCGAAGTTAGATCAAGACCTCCTTTGTCTCATACATGCTAGACCCAGTCCCTGAGTTAGAGTGACATCTCCTCGAGCCTTTATCTCCATTTGATCATCCCTCTATAAACAAATCGTGACATTAAACTGATGGGTGTCGGGCTTTGCTCCTGCAAGCAATCCAAGAGCGACTTCCGACGCTAACACCTTCTTCCATTAGAAAATTGTTATTCTTGGATTTCTCTTGCTTGCAGTTCATAGGATTCAACTTTAGATGTAGTTTCCAACATTTTTCTTTAGTGTGACCATGAATGTTGCAATGTTCACAGTGGTTACTAGGGTCCAAGCACACATTTGGAGTGACAACATTCTTCTTGTTTTCCCCCTCTATCGCCTTCTTCTCTCCCTTATTGGAAGCTTCATGCTAGTATGACTACTTCAAACCACTTGATTGTCCTTTTTCTGTCACATTCAATGTATTGGTCTTGTACACTAGCCGCATTGGCTTGAATAACATAACTTGCCTCCTTATGTCATAGTGAAAACCACCTATGTACTTGATGACTATGTATAGGAATTTATTCCCATTTGAATGGATTGCTTTTGGAACTCACTATTGAACACTCAATTATGGTCATTGTTGGTCATAGTGCCACTAAATCCTCTAGTCCTCTTGATACTTGATAAGGTAAAACCAAGACTTGAGGAGGTCTTTGAACACCTCCCACTTGGTTACTAGTGGATCACCCCCCAACCTAAGATCCTCGGTGTGGTTTTCCCATCATGTTTGTGCGTGGCCTTCTAGCTCAAGTTTGGTAAAATCTATTTTCTTCTCCTCTATACATTATGCACACTAAACTAGACTTCTAATTGTAGTAACTAATGGTTCAACTTAAATACATCTACCTCACCTTCATAGGGATTTATCTTGAACTTCACTTTCATTTTAAACAAGGACTGAGCAAATTGTTTATTGGATTTTCCTTTCTTGAGCTTCAATTCTTCCTTCTCCTTCATTGGCTCCTCGTGGTATTTTGGTTTCTCATGAAATTCGAGCTTCTTCTAAAAGGTGCCAATATTTTTCTCAAGAGTGACCATGAGTAAGGCCATACTTTTGGATATCTTTGCTACCCAATATTCTAACATATGAATCTTCTTTTTCCTTCATTGAGAGATCCTTCTTTATGCTCATTTTTCATTTTTGTGGATTTCATCTATTTTTTAACCTTTCTTCTGTCAATCTCGGTATCCTAAGGTGCATCTAGTAAAACTCTCCTACATACTTGTATTTTATGATATAAGTAACCACATATTGGGATCAAATCGCCAACTCCCAAATAAACCCACTCAGATACCAATCTAATGTGTAAACAAATTTAAATGCTCCAATGGTCGACGTACTAGAACATACCTAAACTCCAAGTTGATATTATAGTGAGCATATGCTCGATTGTGAGACTATATTTTTACATTTTATTGCTTTAACGAAAAGAACACAAACTATTCATATTATTTAACTATTGTGACATATGAAATAGAATACAATATCAAAAGCCACATAATGAAACACAAAGATTTACCTAGAAAACAAAATGTGGGAAAACCAACAAGAAATGGAGGATTGTACCTTTCATTTTTATTTTTTTATAATGGAGATCACAATATAAAATACAAAGCACTAGAAGCTTATTGTCAAGATCTAAGACACTAATATATGCTACAGTCCTCTACAAATGAGTTCCCTCTCTTTTATATTAGCATCTTCTCTACACTCTTGTTCACATTATGGAACAATTGTTAGCTAAAGAAATAGTGGACTTGTTTCTCTTGTTTATGTTAATGTTTATGCCATTATTATAGTTCTTTGCATTTCAATAGATAAGAGCATCATAAGAACAAGATCACTGAGAAATACGCATTCACAAGAGACACAGCATTTATCCTGGGAAACCCTATAGGGGAAGAAAACCCAGCAAAAACTTCCTTATCATAAATAGCTTATACAATGTTCAAGAGATAACTCAAACCAATATAGATATTCCTCCCCAAGAGATGCACCACTCTTCTTCTCCTCTCTCTAATTGGTAATTGCAGCTTGCCTCATAAGATAATGAGCAAGTGAGTTGTGTGTTAGAAGTGAGGCACTAGCCTCCTATATATACAAGACTGGCACGTGTGAAAGGGTTTCACTAGCAGGGCCGACCTCTCACTCTGGGTGGGTAAACCCACCTTTAATTAATTATGGGTCTTCAATAATAATTGTTGGGGCCGACTTCTTATTCTGCCCATTATAATTTTCCAATGACCAATCCGCAAAAGGGGATTTGGTCCTAATAAAATTATCGACATGATTAATCCACAATGGGGATTAATCCTAATAATAAAATAATAAGAATTCTCTTCACAGTTACATTATTTCAACACTCCCCCTTAACAAGAAGGGTATTCTTCAACAGCATCAGGCGAGAGAGGTCTGCATCATTAGTGGCATCAGGAGGACAGTATCGTCAATATCATCTTGAAACATTGGCTAGCACATTTACGAGTCATCGGAAGTTTTCTTCATCAGCATCATCATCATTCTTGAAAGAATGCCATCATCATCTGCATCAAATATGTATCAGTAAAAAAATGATATCTCATCACAGCACTAGGCTGGCAGTACTACACTGGATCAATCTCACAGTTGTTAAGCTAGTAGCTCAGTGTCAGTCACATCTTGCTTTACGTCTAACAACTAGGTTAGAAGCAAGGAATATCATCATCTCGCTTTACGTCTAACAACTAGGTCAGAAGCGAGGAATCGCAACGTCATGCTTTACGTCTAATAGCGAGGTCAGAAGCATGACTCATATTTATTTACGTCTAACAACGAGGTCAGAAGCAAGGAACATCATCATCTCGCTTTATGTCTAACAACGAGGTCAGAAGCGAGGAATCACAACGTCATGCTTTACGTCTAACAGCGAGGTCAAAAGCATGACTCATCTTGCTTTACGTCTAAGAACGAGGTCAGAAGCAAGGAACACATCAACATCTCGCTTTACATCTAACAACTAGGTTAGAAGCAAGGAATCATCTTGCTTTACGTCTAACAACGAGGTCAGAAGCAAGGAATCACAGTGTCATGCTTTACGTCTAATAGTGAGGTCAAAAGCATGACTCATCTTGCTTTACGTCTAACAACTAGGTCAAAAGCAAGGAACACACAACGTCATGCTTTACGTCTAACAACTAAGTCAGAAGCATGACTCATCTTGCTTTACGTCTAACAGCGAGGTCATAAGCAAGGAAAATATATATACTCCCCCTTTCAGGGAGGGTCCTTTCGGACTATACCAAGCATATCTCAAAAGTGTTCAAACTTTACACAAGATAGAGGCTTAGTCAACATGTCAGCAACCTATCCATCTGTGCTAATGTACTAGAGCTTCAAGGCTCCTCTCTGTACCATGTCGTGGATGAAATGATAGTGGATCTCTATGTGCTTCAACCTGTCGTGGAATACAGGATTCTCTGTCATCTTTATGCAACTCTGGTTGTCACATAGAATCGCGGTTTCTCTCATCTCTAAGTCAAATAGGCTTGTCAGCAACTTTCGAAGCCATATAGCTTCGCAGCTAGCAGAACATGTGGCAATGTACTCTACTTCTGCTGTGTTGAGAGCAATACTGGATTGCTTCCTACTCTGCCATGAGATCATGGTTGATCCCAAATTGAAACAGCATCTGGAAGTGCTTTTTCTGTCTGCAATGCTTCATGCCCAATCTGCATCAGTATATCCACTCAATGTGAAGTCATGATCTCCATCATAGCTGAGACCATAATCCATTGTACCTTTAAGGTACCTCATCACATGTTTTTCAACCACTAGGTGAACACGTCTGGGCTCTACTAGAAACTGACTCAAGGTGTTCACTGTAAAACAGATGTCTGGTCTAGTGTTCGTCAGGTACATCATCAATCCAATAATTTGTCTGTATAGTGTGGCATCTATCAAATCTGACGAAGTATCGACCAGCAGCTTCAGCTTCACTTCCATGGGAGTATTCATGGACTTGCATTCTAGCATGTCGAATCTCTTTAAGATTTTGACCGTGTACTTCCCATGATTAAGGAAGATCCTTTCTGGACTCTTCCATACCTCAAGACCTAAGAAGTAATGCATTAGGCCAAGGTCTTTCATTTCAAATTCTGTGGAAAGTCTCTGTTTACATTCAGCGATGAGATTTTCTTCTCCAGTTAAGAATAAGTCATCCACATACAGTAGTAATATTACTGGTTCATTATCCATAATTTTGAAGTAGAGATTTGAGTCTGCTTTACCCTTGGTAAAGCCTAAGCTCGTCAAGAAACTGTATATCTGGCCATAACAAGCTCTGGGAGCTTGCTTCAATCCGTATAAGGCTTTCTTCAATCAGCAAACATGAGACTTCCTATCTTCAACATCAAATCCTTGGGGTTTCTCTATATACACTTCCTCTTCGATAACACCATTCGGGAAAGTTGTCTTCACGTCCATCTGGTGCAGCTTTCATTTCATCTTGGCAGCAAGAGCTATAATGGTTCTGATCGAAGTGTATATGGCCACAGGAGAGAATGAATCTTCATAGTCACTACCTTCCTTCTGTGAAAAGCCACGAGCGACAAATATTGCTTTATATTTCTCAATACTTCCATCAGCAGCATGTTTTATTTTGAAGATCCATTTTGATGATACCACATCCTTACTTTTTGGTCTGGGAACTATTTCCCATACATCATTCTTTATTATGGATTGGTATTCCTCTGTCATGGCATCTGCCCATTCCTTTTTCTGAATGGCCTCTTCAAAGCATGTAGGTTCTTCATCAAGTAGATTGCACATCAAATCTGTGTAACTGGAGAATGGCTTTGGTCTTTTCACTTGTCTTGTGGTTCCTTCTGGAACACCATACTTCTCTCCATCTTGAATAAGCTCTCTTGCCCAAGCAGGCTTTCTTTTATGGGAGAAGGTCATTTGAGGAGGTTCTTGA
>ML798860.1:187028-201043 GCA_009831015.1 Picea engelmannii
GGTTAAGGTTTTCAAGGCAAGAGCAAGGTGGTTTAATGAAGTAGCTTTCAGATTTGCATGTATGAAGTATCTTGAGCAATTAATGATATTAACCAAGTCAAAACAATTCAAATAAATGCCCAAGACACTACAAATCAAGAAGAAAATTATAGTAGTCATAAAAATTGTATTTAAAGATGATTACTTCAGAATATATCAAGTTACAACAGAAAAATAAAAATAACCCTCTTAAACAAGTATGTGTGCAAAGAATTAGGGCTCAAAATCATAGATTGTGCTAGGGTTGACCAAGCAAACACTTGTTGAAATAAAAAGTGACCTACAATGGCCCTAAAATATCCAAGATGTCAAGCCCTAGAAGGATGAAAAATTATAATAGCAAGGTATAGATGATGTCAAAGTGTATTCCATGGTGAAATATTCCAATTAACTTTAGACATCATGCTAGAAATGGCTGAAAATTGAAGAGAGATTGCAATAAATCCTAATCTAACCATAAAACATCAAGGGGGAAGGAAATTAGGGTTTAGAGTCACTTGCAAGAGAGGGAGACTAGTGCCATCCAATCCTCTTGGGCATATGGAGTCAAAATGAGCTATGTTGGGAGAAATAGGAAATCTTTGGCCAAATCCCTAAAGTAGTCCACTATAAACCTTATAGATTCAACCAATAGAATGATGACTAGGGTAGTCCAATACAAACCTTCAAAATCATTCTATGCCTTTAGACAAGCTTAAAGATGGATCTTGGATAAACCCTAGAGTAGTCCATTACAAACCCAAGAATTTTATCCTATATGAAAACACCTAGGGTACTCCACTAAAAACCCTATAAATTTACCATATTTCCTTTAGCAAGATTTAAATCAATTATAACAAGGGAAGGTATTCCACTACAAACCTTCCCAAGGTTTCAAGACAAGGTTTATTCAAAATAAATACATGATAACATGCAATATCACCACTTTGATAAACATTTACTCAAGACATTCAAGAAATAAACCACCAAAGACTTAGAAAGAGAATTTACTAGGTAAATCAATGATAGTCCATGAAACCGTGACCATGAAATCATCCACAAAACTTGAAAAGAATCCAATAGATTATCTCCCAAAGAAGGAACATAAGTCGTCCATAGTGAAAGAGAATGATAGAAGACATGTGTAGTAGTGATTATCCACAAGTTTCATTATGATTTGCAATGAGGTAGCACTCCCTCTATATATGTGAGGAAACAAAGTGTTATACCTCTCTAAGAAGCCCTTAAAACATAAGATTTCATGATACAAAGTGGATAGGTTTTAGGCCGACCCCCAAAAAAGCCTCTAAAACGTGAAAACGTCCTCTAAAAGTTCCACATGTGTGAGTGTAGAAATCTAAAAGAGGGTGGCATTAGCTCCTCAAGGGGTACAAAACTTCAAAATTCATGTCTCTCTCCCAAAAGGTTCAAATCATCATCAAAGGTCATGCCTCCTCGTCGATAAAGCAACATCTCATCATTCACAAGGTGCCAACTCATCATCCAAATGCTAGGTTGGCTCAATCAAATGTCCCATCACTCTCAATAACGACACCATCTCCACATGTGCAACATACAAGGGTAAAATCACGACGTCATCAAGGAGGAGAGATCCATCACCTCTCCAAGAGATGTACCTTCACCATTACGCGCATGTTGGAATATTCACCAATATTGAGAGGGGGGAGGTGAATCAATATTGAGCACTTTTTACCATTTTTAATCACAACATGTAAACATTAACTTATCAACAATTTCATTCACTTGTGATTGCATTTAACATATCATAAAATTATAAACACAGATGCATAGTACACAACAATTTTGCATGGAAACCCAAATGGGAGAAAACCACGGAACACTTTTTAATATATATCTTGAATATTACATTCAGAGGAAGCACCAACTTTCATGATTCTCCAGCACCAACTGGAAAGAGGCTCCAACCTGAAGGAAGGTACAACTCCCTAGATTCTCCAGCTCCAACTGGAAGGAGGCTCCAAGCCACTAGTTTACAGGCTCTAACCTGAAGGAAGATCCAACTCTTTGATTTACTAGCACTGACTATAAGGAAGCACCAACCCCCTAGTTTTATGGGCACCAACTCAAAGTAAGTTGCAACTCCCCTACAAGCATCAACCTACTATTTGAAGACACCAATCTTCTTGTGCACCACCCAGCCACCATTGTTTCTTAGGCACCAACCTGAAGGAGATTCGATCTCCTGCCCTACACCACCCTACTACCCTTGAATAGAGATAAAATAATAAACCTAACACTATTATTGATGCATCATCATCATCAAAGCTAGATCCACTACAACGGATACATCATCATCATCAAAACTAGATCCACCACAAATGATACATCAACATCATAAACCTGGGTCCACTTACAAACTCCCTCCACATACATATCCTATGTCCACATGGGTCCACATATAAACCCTAACATCACTTCTTAAATTTATCTCGAACAACTGTTTGGGGATAGTTTCTGGATTAGTCACAAACCCTAACTTCCAACAAGTATAACTATGTACCTGTAATGAATCAAGGTATGAAACTTTTATCCAATCTTCTTTGATATCTTCTCTGGAATTCCTCCATGTTTTTCTCCTTGGTTGGCCACTGAAAAGGAGATATAGTGAATATTGCAAACCTTCCTTAATTCTAGCCTATTATGGAGATAAAACTTGTACATAATGCCATGCACTCAATATTTGATTTTTTATTATGAAACACACACAACGAAACACTAAAAATTGTACTCTTTCCAATGCAATTGGTCTCATAGAATTTGGATCCTCTATGAGGAAGTTATGATTGTTTTACCCGGAACAATTGTTTGAGACTAGTTACAGGACTAGTCAAAAACCCTATCTTCCATAGAGCGTATCTCCAAAACTAAAATGACCTTGAAGCTAAAATTAGTACTACGGGTACCTTGATATATCTTCTCAACATCCACCAAGTTTCACTATCTGAATCATTCTAGAAAAAATGTTATAGTAAAAATGGTAAGATTACCTTTAAAAACATAACTTAGAACACATCATCACAAGACTTCATCTTCCCTTGGAATTTCGCCCTTCTTCACTTCATCTTCCCTCTCAAATTCACTACCAAGATTGTGCTGAGAGATCACAATATTGAATGATGAAAATGAGAGGTTCTTAATGTGTATTTATACCCTTCCAAGTACCTTCTTTACTTGACCTTGAGTCGACTTGTAGCTTCTTGTTTGCGACAACTTTTTCTCCTTTACTTGACTTTAGGGTCAAATTGTAACTTCTTGACCTTAGATTCAGAGCTTCTTGACCATACTTTGGGGCTTCATCTTTAAGAGGGAATAACTCCTCAACCTTGAGGAAGCACATGGCTTGCCACCTATTTTTGGAGATGGCTTGATGAAGACTATAAATCAATGGGGGTTTTGCATGCAATCATGATACCCTTCATACTCTTTGTCTCTAATCAAATTCAGGCTTCATGACCACACCTTTGGGGATTCTTAACCACGTAACCATACTTAACCATATTTCTAGGGCTTCTTGTAGACTTATTCAAATCATCTTCCCATGAGGACCATGCTTAAAGCTATGCCATAAGGGGACCACTCTGGAGACTTCTTCAAATACACCCATACCATATTTCTAGTGCTTCTTGTAGACTTCTTCAAAGTTTCTTCCCATGAGGGCCATGCTTAAAGCTATGCCATAAGGGTTCCACTTTGGAGACTTATTCAAATACACCCATATCTTCTAGAGGCTTCTGGACTTCTTCTAGGGTTGACATCAATGACAACCAAATTTCCAACATTCTCCCCCTTTGGCATTGATGGCAACACTCATACTTCCCTTGTGACCATTGCTCCCCGTATATTCATGTTTTATCCCTTTGTCTTCATGATTCTAAACATTCTCTCATGCTTTTTTTCTTTCTCTCCCCCTTTGACATCACTGGCAAAGGGTAACTTCCTCTAACAATATACCTTCTTTTGACAATATCTCTCTCCCCCGTTCTTCTTTGCAAGATTTCGTGTAGATCAATGTGGGGCTTCTTGTATATGCTTCATTTCCTCTCTTCTGAGGCTTCTTGTCCATTGGTACTTCATGTTATTGTAATCCATTAATGTATATTAAAAGATTTCATGTCAAGGTTCCTTCATCATTTAACTTCAATTCTTTGTGGCTTGTCATTTCTTCACTGAGCTGGCATTTCCTTGACAGTATAACTCCTCCTGACGGTTTGTCTCCCCCTGTCTTATCATCCCCATCACATCTTGTCTTCCTATGACTAGTTGGTTCTACCTGTCAATATGTTTGACTAAAAAATCATCTTGATGGAAATTCCAACGAGTCGTGTATCTTCTCTAGTTCATGTCAAGTATTTTCTTCTAGACCTATCAAATATCTCATGAATTCATTTATGTCCAAGTGTCACAAAACCGTCCATGACTCTGCTACTCAACTGTACACAATGTTGATTAATCTTTCACTTCATTAATGTTGATTAATGTTGATTAATTTTGAGAGCTTTTTCACATCTACTGCAATTTATCACTACATGTTTATGCTTCTCAAGTTGAATCAAATATGTCCACTAGTCTGTTTCATCTTCAGCTCAAACACTACAAGTCTGCAACAAGTACACATTCTTGAATCTGTAATGAATATATCCCTGCTTTAATACATGTTTGGAATCCTCTATATGATCATGAATCTCTACCTCAAAAGTGTGCCAATGATATTCCTCGTAACTGCTAGCTGACCTCTTCATACTTGCATGGGTATGTTTTCCAAAAAAATTTCCTTGAAGTAATCAACCAATCTATCACGAGAAATTTTGTACCTCTGCCATCAAACCATTCATAATTTTCCATCCCAAAATCTCCAAATATTTCAGACTTCCCGAAGGATAGTTCTCCAATCTGTGATAGTTGTCTCTTAGACTCACCTTCTTCAATATTCACATTATCGGGAGTCTCCAATCTGAATGGATTAGAACAATATATAAGGTTTCTCTATTGCAGAATCATCATTATGAGTTCTAACATCTTCCTCTTTACCTGCAGATTCATCACAATCTCGCACATCTGCAAATCCTGTGAGTATGATCTATGGGATTTCTTCATTCACATGTTCTTCTTGTTTTTTCTTTCTTCTCTAAACCTTCTTGTATCTGATATCAATGTTTTCCTTCAAGGAAGACTACATCATGCTTTTGTAATCACGAGCTATGTGTCCATAGTTGTGCCATTTGTAACATTCAATATTGTAGGGGGCACATAAACATCTCTTGCTTGAACATTTCTTCCATACACTCTGCAATCTACAACTATATGTCCAAAGTTATTACAAGTAAAACAATAACTAGGAAATAAACTTTGATACCTGGAAGCAAGTGATCCCTTTTGTGATGCAGTCATTTTGAATTCACGGTCTTCTCTTCTGTTGTTTCCTTCGTAATTATTGAATCTTCTTTGATACCTAAAGGTAGAAGGTCTTCTTGGAGATATACCTCTTTTTTATTCATCCCTATTTGACTCTTGATGACCATGATTCCTTCCTTTGAGAATTTATGCATAGTTCTTATCCTTTTCTTCATTCTTCTTTTCCATCAACTTAGAACACTTCTCCTCATCTTTCATTGTTGGTTTTGTGGAGCTTCCTCTCTCTTTGACACTCTTGTTGGGATTGGTATTTTCATCTTCTTTGCATGAGGCCTCACCAATGTATCCAAGACCTTCTTTATTGAAGGGTGACCTTTGACAGTTGAGAATATCTTCTAGTACTTGAGGGATTCTCAAGTTCTTGTTGAGATTATCAACTTCAACCCTTAATGTGATGACTTCTTCTTCAAGCTTCTCACAATCTTCTCCTTTCTTCAGCATCTGGATATTCATTACTTCTTTTGTTCTCTCTGCTTCTTCAAGTTGGGTTTTCAAATAAATGATTTCTTCTTCAAGTCTTCTTTCATGTTGACTAAATTTTTCTTTAAGCTTGTTTAAGTCCTGAAATATTTCCTTAAGATGACTTGTCAAAATTTCTTCTCTCTTCTCTGCATCCTTTCTTAGTGATACTATTTCGGCTTCCAAACACTACTTTTCTTCCAACTATTTTTTGAGGTTTTCTTTAATCACTTTGGCTTCTTCCCGTTGAACCTTTAGATTTATAATAATTTGTTGGAATTTTTTAGAGTTTTTGGAATTTTGAGAACGTTTGTTTAGCTTGATCGATTATTCCTTAAGGGACTTGTTTTCCCTCCTTTCTATTTTTAGCTCACTTAAAGCGTCGATTAGTTATGCCTCAAGACCCACTTCACCTTCTTCATAATTCTCTTTGTCATTTTCAAGTTCTTCTTGTTATGTCTCGGTATCTTCTTTATCTTGATCAATAAGATCTAGCTCTATGGTTGCAAGAAGAGATCCCTTCAAGTAGAGATTATGTATCTTATCCCGAATCTTTTTGGTTGATGAAAATTTTCCCACTTTGACTTTCACCAAATCATGTCATCCTTCTAGGATGGCATCCATTGCTATTTTTTTGTTCCTTTTTTATTCCTTCTTGGTTGCAGTATTCAGAAGTTTCTTTGAAGTAATGTATCATGTAACAATTGAGTGCCAGATGTCAAACCCATGTGCCTGTAAAAATACTTTCATCCTACTGCTCCATATCTCATAGTCCTGACCATCAAATACTATTGTTCCATTATCCTTGCACTCCATGATCTACCTTCCATGGGTTAGATTGTTTCTGAAGGACCTGCTCTGATACCAATTGTTGGAATATTCACTAATACTAAGAGGGGGGGTGAATCAGTATTGAGAACTTTTTACCATTTTTAATCACAACATGTAAACATTAAATTATAAACAATTCCACTCACTTATGATTGCATTTAACATAGCATAAACATATAATCACAGATGCACAATAGACAATAATTTTACATGGAAACCCAAATGGAAGAAAACCACAGAACGCTTTTTAATATATATCTTGAATATTACATTCACATTAAGCACCAACTTCTGGGATTCTTCGGAACCAAATGGAAGGAGGCTCCAACCCCCTTGTTTATAGGATCTAACCTGAAGGAAGCTAAAACTCCATATATTCTCCAACTCCAACCCCCTAGTTTACAGGATACAACTTGAAGGAAGCTCCAACTCCCTGATTTACCAGCACCCACTGGAAGGAGGAACCAACCCCCTAGTTTTATGACAAACACCTCAAGGGAAGCTAAAACTCTCCTACAAGAATCAACCCTCTATTTGAAGACACTAATATTCATGTGCACCACCCAACCACCCTTGTTTCTCAAGAACCAACCTGAAGGAGACTTTGATATCCTACCTTGCACCACCTTGCCACCCTTGAATATAGATAAGAGAATCAACATGTCACTATGATTGTCACTAATATTGATACATCATCGTCATCAAAGCTAGATCCACTACATTTGATACATCATCATCATCAAAACTAGATCCACCACAAGTAATACATCAACATCATCAAAACTAGATCCACCACAACTGATACATCAACATCATCAACCTAGATCCACTTAGAAATTGGGTCCACATCAATATCCTAGGTTCACATGGGTCCACATATAAACCCCAACATCACTTCTTAAATTTATCTCGAACACTTGTTTGGGAATAGTTTATGGATTAGTCACAAACCCTAACTTCCAACAAGTATAACTCCATACCTGTAATGAATCAAGGTATGAAATTTTTACCCAATATTATTCAATATTTTCTCTGAAATTCCTCCAAGTTTCTCTCCTTGAATAGTCAGTGAAAAGGAGATATATCGAATATGGCAGACCTTCCTGAATTATGGGATATTCTAGAAAGCAAACTTGTACAACATGCCATGCACTCAATATTTGATATCTTAATCTGAAACTCACATAAAAAATACTATTGAATGTACTATTTCCAATGCAATTGGTCTCATAGAATTTGGATCCTCTATGAGGAAGTTATGAGTGTTTTACCTGGAACACCTGTTTGAAACTAGTTACGGGACTAGTCAAAAAACCTATCATCCATAGAGTGTATCTACAAACTTAAAACAACCCAGAAGCTAAAATTTGTACCACAGGTACCTTGATATGTCTTCTCAACATCCTCCAAGTTTTAATATCTGAATCATTCTATAAAAAAAATTATAGTGAAAATGGTAAGATGACCTTTAAAAGCATACCTTAGAACAAATCACCACAATACTTCATCTTCCCTTGGAATTTAGCCCTTCTTCACTTCATATTCCCTCCATTGCCAAGATTGTGCTAAGAAATCCCAAGATTGAATGATGAAAATGAGAGGTTCTTAATGTGTATTTATACCCTTCCAATCACCTTCTTTACTTGACCTTGAGTCGACTTGTAACTTCTTGTTTGCTTCAACTTTTTCTCCTTTACTTGACTTTAGGGCCAACTTATAACTTATTGACCTTAGATATGGGGCTTCTTTACCATACTTCATGGCTTCATCTTTAAAATGGCATAACACCTCAACCATGAGGAACCACATGGCGTGCCACCTACTGTTGGAGACTACTTGACAAGGACTATCAATCAATGGGGGTTTTGCATGCAATTATGATGTCCTTCATACTCTTTTTCTCCAATCAACTTTGGGCTTCATGACCACACCTCTGGGGATTCTTAACCACTTAACCATACTTAACCATATTTCCATGTCTTCTTTTATACTTCTTCAAAGCGTCTTCTCGTGAGGGTCATGCTTAAAGCTATGCCATAAGGGGATCACTTTGGAGACTTCTTCAAATACATCCATACCATATTTATAGGGCTTCTTGTTGAATTCTTCAAAGCATATTCATGTGAGGGCCCTGCTTAAATCTATGCCATAAGGGGACCACTTTGGAGACTTCTTCAAATACACCCATCAATTCTAGAGGCTTCTGGACTTCTTCTAGGGTTGACATCAATGACAACCATATTTCCAATAGTGCATGCCTTCAATCCAAGCCTTAACATCCAAGAGGGGTGTATGACATCATCAAGGACTCCAAATGACACATCAAGGTTGACATGCAACATCCTAACTCAACAGTGCAACATATCATGTCCAAGAGGTGTCGAATGGTGTCAAGAAGCATTCCAAGTCATCATATGACCCAAGACTCATCATCAAGGGTGAAACAACCTCCATACAGTGTGAGAGAAGCACCATGAACTTCTTCCAAAGGACCATCTCTAGGGGTGAATCTTCATCAAGCAAGGGCTCAAAGAATCAAGTGAGACCAACCATCATGGATACAAGAGTCGTTAGAATTAAATCACGAGGATACTCATTAGGGTTTCTTCTTGCTTCCTAGAGTATTCTATTCTTGTCAGGTTTACATGTGGAGGTAAATACCTCCTGCAGCTACCATAATATCAACACTCCCTCCTAGCTAGGGAGGTATTACAAGTAATGTTCTTGAGCACAAAACATACCATTCACTCGGTAGCATCAACATAGTTGTCTAGACTATCTCATGACTAGATCATGAGCACCATCATCACCATCAATGCCATCAATTGCATCATCTCTTGGAACCATACTCTATCTAAGTAATTAGACATGATGCTCACTCTGCAGAGTGACACAAGAGCTATTCTTCTAATCTAGAAGAATAAATGTTCTGAACCATTTTATGTCTGGGAAAACTCTGTTCATTGATTATCCATATAGATGATAATCATTTTCAACATTGTTGATAGTCTTCAAGGCAATTGAAACAATATCATTCAATAGAACACAACTCTTTCTATCCATAGTAGTACACAACTACAATCCAGAGCTACACTACCACACCAAGTAGCTCACAGGTACTTGATCAGTGACATATAGTCATAAACAGTGGAACACATTCACCACAGTAATATACATCTATTGTCTTCATAACAATCATCTGATATCAACCTGCACAGAAACAATGTTATGATATACAACTGAATCATCTAGGCCATTCTTCCACACAGATCTATGAGATCTCGAAAGAGCATCTGCCCTTAAAAAGTAAGACATCAATGATGAGATATCTAGACTATTCTTCTCAAGCAAGGAAGAACAATTGTCCTAATTTCTAAGCCTGGACCATTCCCCACCCTGGGCCATTCTTCTGACACTAAACAAAGTGTAACCTGGAGAGAATGAATCCGCCCTAAGGAATGTTTGTCCCTGATTTTTGAACCTGGACCATTCCCCACCCTGGGCCATTCCTCCGACACTAAACAAAGTGAAACCTGGAGAGAATGAATACACCCTAAGGAATGATTGTCCAGACCATTTCCCCTATTAACCACAAGAGGAAAAGAATGTCATGTACCAACCTCCAAAACAAACCATTCCTCATGTTAACCACGATGAGAAATAGTTGTCCGGCGAGGCGGGCCAATCTTCTTGAGTAACCCTCAATAAGAGAGACTTCCCTAGACCACTTCCCATGTTAACCACAATGGGAAGTCATTGTCTATGGTACATCAGCAATCTAGACCATTTTCCGAACTGGAAAATGTCTATCCGTCAGAAATCTCAATCCACTTTCCGAACTGGAAAGGATCTGCTCATCCTAGACCATTTTTCGAACTCAAAAATGATTGTCCATCAATCAATAATACATCAGTGCTCCCTCCCAACCTAGGATTCATCTCTTCCTTTTTCAATAATGAAGTCGTCTCCACGAGCTCCAGCTTGAGTATGCAAACTCTTTCATCTTGGACAGAAGCTTTTACCAAAATGTCTGCTTATTTGCACATCTGTGGAGATATGTATTGGAGAACCACTTTTCTCCTTTCTGGACTTTATCACGGATAATGTAATGCTTGATTTCAAATGTACTTCGGTCTGGAACACTGGTTTTGTCTTAAGGCTTCATGTAGCTCTAATCAATAAAGTATATCATAGTTGGAAAACTGGAACATATCTGTGTGGCACTTCTTCTGTTATCATGAGATTTGATCTTCTAAGTAACCATCTTGATACAATATCTCTGTTATAGAAGATCTTCACCATGCTTATGTTGTGCACTGGAGGTTCTCCACAAAGTTATCTTCTTCCATCTGCATACAAGGGTCTCTTTCTGGTATGCTTCAAAGTCTTGAGGTTTCTCTTCATATGCTCTCTATTCAATTTCTCTGGAGAACAGTCTTTGCATTCATCTTGATGTAGAACTCCAACCTATGGATATTGTAGATGATATAATGACTTATGTAGAGGTATGTCCAGTTTACTGGAACAATTAATCATCATAGTTTTCTCCCTCCGTCTGGGAGAACCTCTAGTTCTGGATCTTGCAATGCTTGCATATCACAACTTCCAGTTCCTCTGTTTGATTTCTTTTATTGAGTTCATATTAGGTTGGTAATCTTGTGATTCTTAATACAGTGACTGGTTGTTCAGGCTTCTCTTTTTTCCTGGAATCTTCATGTTCTTCCTTATGTTTTTCTTTAGTTCTTGGGTCCATGGAGTTTCTTATAGATTCCATGCCTTAAAGATTCCACTTCTTTCTTTCATCATAGGATCATGGATATGGATGGAAAACCAGGGATACTTTAAGGCTTCTCTTCGAAGAAGACTTCTTCTGAGGTTGAATTGAACACGTACTGTCTTTCATGGCTGCTACCATGGATATATACTTCATCATATTCAATGGATCATAGGATTATCTCCCTTGATTCATGTATGAGTGCATATAGTCAGCTCCCTCTGTTTAACAGAGTCCACGCTTCCATCTGCATCCTTATTCCCTTCTGCAAAGTGTTATAAGTCTTTCTCCAATTTCTTTTTGTCTTTGCTTCTTCTAAGTCTCTTCAGGATTGATGTTGATTTTGGCTTATCTTGTAATAGCTTCCACATTATTTGTTTGATGTATTTCATCAGTTCATGTGTTTTATCTGACTTGTATAATGATAGAAATCCTTATCTTGTTGTTCTTCCATAGGTATAGTTCTTCTTGGAACACATTATCTTCTAAGAGATGGGTATACAATATATGTGTAGAGACTATATGCAAACAAGATATGTACAAGAACTAAGAAGAGTATTGTTACCTTCATAAGAAGAAGTCTCTTTCATCTTGGTTAGTCTTCTTTGTAGGTTTATTTTCTTCGGAAACTGATGCTTCGTGTGTCTCCTTCCTTTTCTTTAGCTCGGGACAATGATTCTTGTAGTGACCATACTTTCGACAGTTGAAGCATTGTATTTCTGAAATGGCTTTCTCTTGATTTGGATTCCTCCTTGAGCTAAACTTCCTTTTGTTCCTAAAATTATTGAATCTTGTTGTGAAGGTTTGATCATCATACTTCTTTTGGGGTTTCTCTTTTGCACTGATACTAGATTCTTCTTGATCATAGCAAGTCCAAAGTTCTTCAAATGCAGGATACTCCTTCCTTGTGTTCATGCTTGCGGCAAATGCATCCCACGTCTTGGGAAGACCATTGAGTACTATGTTTACCAATTCCTTCTCTAAGATGATATCTTCAATATCTTGTAGTTGATCTCTTAACTGAGAGATTCTCACAAAATATGATGTTATGTTGTCCTCATCATTCATCTTCATGTCACGGAGCTCATTCTTCAGACTCATCACTTGTCCAATGTTTCTGACCGAGCAGAGATTTGTTAGGGCATCGTACATCTTCTTCGAT
Source organism: Picea engelmannii (assembly GCA_009831015.1). NCBI lineage: Eukaryota > Viridiplantae > Streptophyta > Pinopsida > Pinales > Pinaceae > Picea > Picea engelmannii. The sequence continues at coordinate 199,727 of ML798860.1, forward strand.
GAGTCAAGATGGGGGATGTAGGGTATCAAGTGGTATTTTATATATTCCACTATGATACTCATAGCATTGATGTCACCATCTTTGAACTTCTCCATAGCTGCAATGTTTTGTGGTTCCTTCTCTTTTCCTTCTTCAAACACTGGTTCCACGATATTTCCTTTCATGATATTCATCACTTTATTCTTGGCAAGGATGAGGTCAATCCTTGTCTTCCATGCTCTGAATTTAGAAGCTCCATCTAACTTTTTCTCTGACTTCATAGAGTAATTCATGGCTACTTTGACTTGGTCAACCCTAGATTTGACCAGAAACTCAAACTTGACGTCTTGGCTTGTTGAGAGTATCAGGAGATGCGATATGCTAGGGTGCATTGATCTGTCCAGAAATTAGGTCAATCCCTTTACTTAAGGTTCTTGAATGAAAGGATTAGGGTTTCTGCAACTGCACTTGCTAGTAACCTTAGCGGCAGTGCTGTGGTGATTACTCCTGCTAGAAACCCTAGCAGTAGTTCTTCAATGAGCTCAATATCCTTACAGCTATGTTTTCTTCCAGCGGTTAGACTGAATGAAGAAGGTGTGGGCCCATAACCTGTTAGAATATAATGGATGTGTTCATTTTACCATTGACAATATCACTATTGTCACCCAACCATAGGCCGAAGCCACCCTCTGAGCACCTTAACCTTGACAGAGAATCACTCTGGAATCAAACCCTAGGCTAGATAGCCAAACAAAGGGTAGTGCACCTTTCCCCAAGGATAGCCCACCAACAAGAGTTGATCAGATAGTCCAAACCCTAGCCAGGAGACAGTCCAAGCCAAAACCAATCTGCTAGTTGCAGCAGCTGGAATGGTAGCTCTCCTCAAACCTGTGCACAAAACTAGGCATTGCAGTGCGCACAAGTGTTGCTTTGCAATTCTGAGACTACCTTCCAAAATGAAGACCGGCCTCCTGTATTTATAGTAATTCTGGCTAACTTCCTGGGCCAACTTCTCATTCTGGGTATCTGTCTGTTCAGTATATATTATTTCTTCTGGCCGACTTCTTCTCTTGGAGGCTAATAAACTAGTATAAATTATCTTCTTGAGCCGACAAGTCTCCTAGGGTTATTAGCCAACTCATTAGGGTTTCTTCTTGCTTCCCAGAGTATTCTATTCTCGTCAGGTTTACACGTGGAGGTAAATACCTCCCGCAGCTACCATAATATCAACAATATGATCCACCATGGTATATGAAAGGTAAAAATAAAACGTGGAAAGCAAATCTTTTCGTTTTCATCAATATCTATATATATATATATATATATATATATATATAT
>ML798860.1:201062-231685 GCA_009831015.1 Picea engelmannii
GAGAGAGAGAGAGTTAAATTAACATGAATGGATAAAATCAATCAATAAGTAAAAGAAAGTACAATCAAAATGCAAGCACACACTACGCTACTCTAAACTAAAGAAGCCAAGTTCCTTCTACGTGGTAAGACTCGAGAAGGAATCCATCAATGGGTAATGCAAACTTCCTTCCCTCGGGTGTGGTCAAATAAAAGGAATTAATCCCAAAATTCTTCTCAATATTGTAAGGGCCATGCCATAAACAATAAAACTCCTTACACATATTTGGCTTCCCCTTCCTCTTGTCCCACATAAATACTAAGCTTCATATTTTAAAATATTTCATTCTTACTTTAAGATCAACTATTCCATTATTATCTTGTGTGTTCCTTTCCTGATCTAAAGTAGGGGGATGGGACTTGATCAAGACATCACTCTTTTGATCATATTCACATAAATGTAAGGTTCCTTCATTACCTTGATTTAAAACTGTGAGAGATCCTGGATCTTTATCCTCATACTTCATGAGTTGTTATCTATATTCCTCTTTCTTTGGCAAGACAATGTCATCAACATCATCAATAGTGTCTTCTTGCGCAAAGGGAAATATAGGTAATTCTTCAGAAGGATTAATATCGGGATAAGAATCTAGTGGCTCTTCACAAGTCTCATAAGGCTTACCATAATGGTCTTCTCTATTTAATCTTGCACATATCTCTATCTCTTCAAATTCATTCTCACTCCAAGCATCTCTATTATTAGGATCTTCTACATGGTTTCTAACCATAGGCTCGCTACATAAAATGGCATAGCTTCCATCTACAATTGGGATGGTTTCATAGGATAAATCCATCTTTAGGCTACCACCTAGATAATAACATTCCCCAAGCATTAGGCACATCAATTACTACAACATCCATTACAATAGAAACGTCAGGATAAGCAGACATGTGAACCTTAAGATATTTAATTAAGCTACATACCTTGATTAATTTGGAATCAATCCCACACATATTCATATAAGTCCATGTGATCCTCAAACCCAATTGATTCATGACCTTTAAATACATCACATTGGTAGAAGCCACGTAATCAAGCATACAATTGTGAAGAAAGAGATCATTTACTACCAAAGAGATGAAAAAGGTGCATGTTCCTCATTCTTGCAGTCATAATGCATAACTTGTAATACTACAAGAGGATCCGCATACTCATCTTGGATACCTAGGAATCTCTTAAACTTATCCCTTAGAGAATGAATCTTCATTATATCAGTAAGAGGGACATGTAAATTAATCTTTGGCAAGACACTAACCATATCGATATTCAAATATGTATCATCATTCTTGGGCAAATTTGGTTGAGGAGGAGCATTGGCATCCAATGGTAGAGGGTATATTTTCCATTTATGAGGAGGATTGGGATCACTAGGAGAAGTTTTAGGTGCCTTATTTCTTCTAGAATAAGAAAGGTATTCTCTTTTCCTAAGATTTTCCTTAGATTACTCATCCATTTGACTCAAAATTTATAATATAGCCATCCTAGCGACCTCTTGCTTGCTTTGTTCTATTTGTTATAAGGTAACATTGTATAAATACTAGGATGATATGGTATAAATGGGATCCAACATATTAATATAATTCATATGTTTACAATTGTTAGGGTCCTCATTATTACCATTATTACGAAGTCTAGGGCATTCATATTCCCAATGAGAATCACCACAAGGCAAGCACCAAGAGACATCCTCTTGATTAATCTTATTAGTAGGTGCAAGGGTGTTAGGGACTCTTTTCTCATTAGGGGGCCTAGGATTCCATCCTTGGTTTCCTATTTGTTTTCAATTATTGTTGTAATGAGGTCTAGGAGGATGGATTTGTTGTTGAGCTCTCTTTAGGTTAGTCAATTTATTCATAAGGAGATTTTGAGTTTGCAAGAATTCAATGGTCATTTTCTCAAGTATTTGTGCTAAGAGTGTCACAGGGTCTTGGGTAGCTTCAACATTATTCAAATTCCTAGGCTTGGTCTTAGCTTTGGAAGAAGGGCCATGAAAAAGGTCTACCTTAGAATTCAAGAGGTTTTCCTCAATCATAGTTGCATGTTCTTGTGATTATAAGGGTCTTTGGAGACTCATCCTTAAGTATAAATCCAAATATCCCTTCAAAGGCATTTGTATATTAGAGAAGGGAAACACCATCCTTTGGGATAATGTCATCATGAATTTGCTTGAGTAAATTCTCAAATATTGTAATAAATTCCTTTACTAATTCATTTTCCTTCTTTTTCATCTCATTGAATTGTACCAACAACAACCTACCATCCTTTTTTGTGCCCCACATTTTCACAAATGTATCATGAAACGCTTGCCAAGTTTTAATACTCTTATCGGGAAGGTTATTATACCACTTTCTTGCATTTTCTACTAGAGAGGCAACAAAGAGTTTCATGACTACATCTTCAACATCATTATTAAGTGAATGATTTTGAAAACAAGCATAAAAAGTATCTATATGTTCTTCAAAAAAGATGACATTATTACCAGGAAACTTGGGCAACCCCTTGTCAAACTTCTCAGGCATAACATGAGCACAGTCATGGATTCCAGACATATCTAAAGGCTTTAAGGTGTTGATAACCCATGGTTTTAGAGCCATTGGAGATAAAGGAAGTCTTTGATCAAACAAGGACTTTACTACAGGGGAATTATGAGGAGGTATCCTCTTATAGACATTGGTAGGATCAACAAATATTCTATTAGGTATTTTAATAGTGTTTTCAACAAATGGGTTTTGTGGAGTCACCAGATAAACTTGCTAGACAAGGTTCGTCAAAATTTGCATAGGGAAAGGGGATTATTCCCTCAATAGAGTCGTCATATGAGCACACTAGGTTAGTATTTGATGCGTACTCATCAAAAGAATGTTGAAGCATAGACTTCATATTTCCAAGAACAATCACTCAATTCCCCTCGGCAACAATGCCAAAATGTTATCACAAGATCTAGCACCCTTGTGAAAATCCTCTCACAATGTGCAAGACAAGTGTAACTTTGGAAGTATTTGTCGCTATCACCTTAGTAATTGGTTCCCTTGTTTTAGTGAAGGACGAATCCAACACAAGATAGGCTTCCCTAACAACCTCAAGGAATCCTATAGCAAGACAACGTCAATTCTACGGCTTCCTATGTTGGCTACTCAAACATACCACCACTAAGTTAAGGTTGTCAAGACAAGAGCAAGGTGGTTTAGTGAAGTAGCTTTCAGATTTGCATGTATGAAGTATCTTGAGAAATTAATGATATTAACCAAGTCAAAAAAATTCCAAGAAATGCCTCAAACACTACAAATCAAGAAGAAATCTATAGTTGTCATAAAACTTGTATTTAAATATGATTACTTCAACAATATATCAAGTTACAACAACAAAATAAAAACAACCCTCTTAAACAAGTATGCATGCAATGAATTAGGGTTGAAAATCATATACCACGCTAGGGTTTATAAGCAAACACTTGCTGAAATAAAAATAAAAAATGACCTACAACATCCCTAAAATATCCAAGACGTCAAGCCCTAGAAGGCTGAAAATTATAATAGCAAGGTAATAGATGATGTCAAAGTGTAATCCAAGGTGAAAGATTCCAATTAACCCTAGATGTGAAGCTAGAAATGGATGAAAATTGAAGAGATATTGCAATAAATCCTAATCTAACCATAAAACATCAAAGTTGTCATTGAGATTCTAGTGCCCATTAGATATTCTTCATGGATGTCTAACTTAGTGGTCGTTTGGAAGAAAAACGGGGACATTAGACTATGTGTTGACTTTAGGAACCTTAACCAATTGTAATTAAAGGATAAATACCCCCTCCCAAACATGGAACATTTACTACAAAGAGTCATTGGTGCAGAGATGATGCCTGTGTTAGACGGTTTCTCAGTCTACAACCAAGTCTTAGTCAAAAGGGAGGATCAACTTAAGACCACATTCACCACCCCTTGGGGAACCTTCATGTACATAAGAATACTTTTCGGCCTCATGAATGTTGGGTCAACTTTTCAAAGAGTAATGGACTTTTCCTTCAGGGATCTAATAGATAAGATCATGGAAATATACCAAGATGACTTGACATTTGTGTCCAAGGAAAGGAATGCCCACACATCCCACTTAAGGACGATATTTGAGTGTTATAGGAAATATGGAATTTCCCTTAACCCCAAAAAGTCCATTTTTGGTGTAGATAAAGGGAATTTGTTAGGACACATGGTCTCTGAAGAAGGAATTTCCATTGACCCCAAAATATTTTAGTCTATCAAGAACATACGACCTCTCACCAACAAGTCTTTGCAATCATTCTTTGGCAAAATCAACTTTATAAGACGATTCATCCCAATTTTTTTCGAAAAGGTTAAGCCTATGAATGATTTATTGAATAAGGATGTTACCTTCATATGGGGTAATCATAACCTAAAATCATTCAAAGACATTAAGGATGCAATCACTAAGACACCCATCTTGGTTAGCCCTGACTACTCTCGTGATTTCATAATTTTCTCATTTGCTTCTCAAGAAACTATAGTCAGGGTGTTATTGAAAAATAATAGGGACAACTATGAACAACCCATCGCATTCATGAGAAAAATCCTCAAGGATTCAGAGTTAAGTTACTCGATCACCAAAAAGAAGACATATTCCCATGTCAAGTCCCTTAAGCACTTTAGAAGTTATGTCAGATACAACAAGATCAAGACTTATGTTCCCTACCCTATTGTCGAAGATGTTCTTTCTCAGCAATATTTCCTAGGGACGAGGGGAAAGTGGGTGTCCAAAATTCAAGAATATGATTTAGAGATAAAACCCACCAGAATTATCAAAGGTCAATGTCTATCCCAAATGTTGACTAAAAACAATAAAGAAGCCTTGCAGTTGGGGAAAAGTGAACGAGTCAATGTGATAGTAAGTGAATTGGAACATGATGAGTGTTATGCAGACATTATATATTACCTGAAGAAACTTCCATGCCCTAACCAATTATTAGACCACAAGAAGAGAGCCTTGAAACTAAAGGCCATGAAATATTGTTTGAACCAAGATGGTCTAGGTTGAAATAACCCCGATGGAATCATCCTTAAATGCATAAACAAATATGAAGCCGACAAATTGATTAAGGAACTCCATTCAGGATATTGTGGTGTTCATTTCATTGCCCGTACCACCACCCATAATATTATAAGGGAGGGGTATTATTAGTGTACATTATTCACTAACACCCATCGTTATGCCAGATCCTACCAACCTTGCCAGTTCTTCACAAGAAAACAATGACTCCCTGCATTACCTTTGAAACAAATCATTGTTGAAGCTCCTTTTTAGCAATGGGGTTTAGAATTCATTGGTGAGTTCAAGGAAAAATCCAACAATGGATATCATTGGGTTTTGACCACTACAGACTATTTCACTCGGTAGGTAGAGGCCATCCCAACGAAAAATTCAACTGAGGAAGTCGTCATGAGTTTTCTTGAGGATAGGATCATAACAAGGTTTGGTGTTCCTGCCAACATCGCTACCGACAATGCTAAGGCCTTTAGCTCCCTTTCTTTGGCGGAGTTTTGTTTCAAGTATAGGATCGTCTTGTCTCATTCTTCCAACTACTATTCCTAGGGAAATGGATTGGCATAATCAACTAATAAGAATCTCGTGAATATTGTTAAGAATATTGTGGGAGAGAACAAGAAGGCCTGGGATAGTAAGATTAAGTATACCCTATGGGTAGACTACATCACGACAAAGACTTCCACAGGAAAGACCCCATTTGAGTTAGTATATGGATTAGAAGATAGACTTCCCATCAACCTCCAGATTCCTTCCCTACGTTTTTCACAGAAATACATGATTGACAGTGAGGCATTACAATGAAGAATCGACCAACTAGTAGAACTGGATGAATCTAGGAGGACTACTTTGGATCAAATGAGATGTAACCAAGAGAATATTAAAGGAACATTTGATCACAAATCTAAAGATAGTTTTTTTAGAGAAGGATACCAAGTGCTACTATGGGACACAAGAAGGTAGAAACTAGGAATGCATAAAAATATTGATAGCTTATGAAACAGACCCTACCGAATTATAAGTGAGGCAGGTCTCAACTCATTTAACTTAGGCATGGCTGAAGGGGAGAGGCTGAAGTTACCAATTAACGTAAGCCTTCTCAAGCCCTACTTCCCTTATGGGACGTGATCCTATGACATAGTTAGAGTAGCTAGGTTAGGGTAGGCATTTGCATTCTGCATCTCATTTGTATATATGTGACATCATGCATATCATGTTAGTGCAGTTGCATCTTCTCGCATATACATGTTGTGTTCTTGCTTGCATATAATGGATACATGTTAAGAAATTGGACTCATGCATTTTATCATTGAATATTTTTACTTTATTGTTGGATCATGTTGTCATTGATGTCAAAGGATTGTTGTCAAGGGGTTGATTGATGCCAAAGGATTGATTGATTGACTGATGTCAAAGGAACAATGATATGTATTGTCCTTGATGGGAATGGAATGATGTCAAGTGGAATCATAGTCATACGATGTCATGCATAGATGAATATGGATCAATGAGTTTTCATTGATATATAATGCATAGAACAATGAGTTGTCATTGATATATGAGTTGTCATTGATATATTATGCATAGATGAAGATGGATCGATGTAGTTTCATTAATATATGATGCATAGTTGGATTGATGTAAAGATGACTCATTATTGTCTTGATAGGGAGTACAAATGGATGAACTCCAAAGTGGTCCCCTTATGGTGAAATCCCTCATAGGAAGACACTTTGTAGATGAGTTATCCTAGAAGTATGGTTACGGAACCCATGCTTAATTGTGGAATAATGAGATGAAGATCAGTGAATTTGTCAGTGAAACTATCCTAGATGGTTAGTGCTTGTCATTCCATTTCTGGTGGTATGTGGAATGTCACATAACTCCTCGCGGCTTGAGATTTATGGCCTTATGAAGTTGAAGGACCCTCACATGTTGGCTTGAATCCCCAAAAGGTCAAAGTGCTTGCAAAGAAGGAGGATTATTTAAATAATAAAGTGAAGTAACAAAGAAGGAGAATTATTTAAATAATAAAGTAAAATGACAAAATCAAAGAGGATTATTTAAATAATAAAGTGAAGTGACAAAGGCGAGGAAGATTATTTAAATAATAAAGTAAATGGAGAAGTTTCTAATTATGGAAAGTGGTTAACCCTAAAATGATGAAAATGGGTTAAGTGGTCAAGTGGCTATTGGATACATGGACAAGTGGCAAATTGGGCAAGTTGGACATAGGTGACTATGTGGACAAAGTGACCTAGAAGATGCTTCTAAGGAAGCTACTTGGAGAGTATAAATAAGAGGCAAGGGTCTCTTGTGAAAATAATCTCTTGAGCATATATTGAAGATCTATTCTGAGAGAGAGTGTGGTTGGAGAATCTCATGGACGCATCAAATTTTCGTAAGTCTAAGAACTTGACGGCAAAAGTTTCGGAAGTTCATAAACCTTAGTTTATGGAGTGGGTGAGCAACAGTGGACCAGAGAGCATACATACGCAGGATGCAGTGAGCCAGAGCGCGTACACACACGGGTTGAAGGAGGAAAAATCACGTACAGTAGATGGAAGTCATGAAGACTTGAGTGTAAGCTGGTGTCGGGTTCTTGAAGTCTGAAGAAGTTCCAGATCTGCATTCTATGGGCTCATATCTGCCATAGAAACTCTGGTATGGTTACATAGTTTCCTTGATGGATACTCTTGTTTATTGTATGGTGAATGCTTAAGGCATTCTTGGTATGGTTGTTGTGATATGGTTATGTTGGTTGGCAGATAGAGTGACCAGCACTCTTATGGTTCAATACTGATATGTTTGCCATAGTATACTAGTTGTGTATACATGATTTAAGTAACATTCATATTATACGGTTGAGGAGCACAAGTAAGTTGTTGGAGAGCATAGATGTGTTGTGATTGGTTATGGTTCAGATTGGATAGTGAGAGACAGAAGTGGATGTTACTAAGGGTTGCAGAGGATCTGATTTTTTCATGGAGAGAAAACCCTAATTGTTCAGAAGGAATACGCAAGCTATAGTATAGACAGGTCGCGTACATACACGAGTTGTACTATTGGTAGGGCATGTGTTGCACTACTGACAGGTCGCATACCTGTTTACAGATTGGTATCTTTTGAGGAATGATTCCTCTTCTCATTTGGTGTTGAGTTGTGTAAGTTGAGTCTTGCATTGTAGAGTTGGTGCTCTTGTGGAGTTGTAACTCTATTCAGTTGTTGTTGATAACCCAAGGATTGTAGTTCGTAATAAAAATAAAATTGTACACACATATTGTGTTCTTTGTGTTTCTTGTGGTGATTACTTGTTGATGATATATGTTGCTGGTATATGTTGTTGATGTATGTTCACATTTAATTGGTTATAAATGACAACAATAAGTAATGACTAAATGGTGATTGCTAACTAAGGAGTTTGTGAAGGGAAGTTTGAAAAAGAACCCCTAATCTCATTCACCCCCCCCCCCTCTAAGTGTGGTTGGAGTGTCCAAAATTTATCATGTCATAGCTAAGGAATTTTTTTCATTTCATTATGGTTTTGGATCATCTCTGACAACCAGTGGAACATGTCCACCGACAGATGCTTCTAAAGTGTTTTGTTGGTTGAAGTGGGTGCAGGAGTGCAAGTCTTGGACAACCAGAATGTTGAGGCTCTCATGCACTCTATGGTGAGCACATGTTCCCATGTTGGAGCCATTTGTTACCCCCCATTCCTAGGGGTAGCTAAGGAGATGATGTCCCAAGGCCTGCAGGTAGCAGACATGGAGTGTTGAGAGTTAGATTGAACAACAGAGCCCACATTGAGAAGATAGAACCCCTCCTTTTCATGATTACACCACCACTCATCATCGATAGCAAAGAAACATTGACTACATTGGTTTGGCCCCTAAAAGACAACATGTTTTGCTTCATGAGGTAACAATTATAGTCTCATGGTAAATGTCACTATTTGAGGCATCTAAGAATCTTGCAAAGAGTCATTTCTTGATTATGGAATGTTTGCTTGGAAATTATATCTTTTTTCCTAATTTCACCTTGGTGATTGTCATGGTATCCTAGTAAGTTGGTCACCCTCAAGAAAAGGATTGCTACTAGAGGGTTTCCTTGAAGGGACATTGTATCATTCCCACTCATACTTACCACTTTCCACACTTCTTCCCCTATGCTTCCTCATCTTTTGGGTTTTTGGGTTCATTGACCTCAAGACAGGTTTATACCTCTTTTCATGGGAAGAAGGGGTTAAAGGCCCAAATGTGTTGTTGTTGACATCATACATAAATGCTCGCCCTTAAGTCCTGAGAGACATGAAATGCTTCTATAAGGAAATAAAGGACTTTTAAATGAAATAAATGAAGAAAAAGTGTCTCGCTTGATGGGGGAGTGCATTGCAGTGTTATTTTATTTCCACCGCATATAACACCCAATGCATTCAAACTTCAAGTGCATTGTGGTGCTCTTTTATTTCCATTGCACATAGTACTCAATGGTCGGACTTAATAAAAAGGCAAATGAAGGGCTTGGGAAAAAATTGCATTACAAACAAAGGGAACTCAAGGATGTAGAACACCCTCCACAAAGGAACCCATAAATGAGACAATATGAACCCTTGATATGTCAAGAACCCCATGCCTAAGAGTCTTTCCCCAATCCACCCCATACTCATTACATGATATAGATAGGGTCTTCATGTGAAACATTCCTTGACTTGGGGATTGGCCTACCCAATAGGGCACCATGATACCCCTCCCATACCTAAATTTGGTAAAGTTTATAAGGTCTTTGAGCATGTGTTTAATTTGAAAAGGGGGGATTTAACGCACTTGTTTGGGTGGTTATTTTATTAAATGTGGCTTACTTGGAATGATGCATATGACTTGTTGACCCTTAGAGGGCGTATTTGTTTTTCTTTGTAGGACCTTTCCTGGTGAGAGTTATTCATGAAGAAAATATGCCACATGGACCTTCATAGTGGCTTGAAGTCCCATAGGATGGATTTCATACCCCACATGTGGGAGACCATTGATGATGAGCATTGCACCTTTTGAAGATGTATGACCTCATGAGAAAGGATTATGATGATTAACCGCACATGATGTCACATTCTATACCTAGACGTCACCTTTTGAGGCCTATGACATCACCCTTTAGCCCTTGACATCATATTGGAGGCTAGGGTTTGATGGATGATGCAGTTACGGAGGTGGTTTGACAGGAGGAGACACATGGCATGACACTTTTGCACATGAGAGCATGACATGTGGCCTTCGCATTCCCAACGATCTCCTCTTTGAGGCTTGACGTCTCACTTTTCAGCCCTATGTCACCCTTCTAGGGTTTTATTTCATGTATATTTGATTTTTGGCATATTGTAGAGGCAAATGAAGGGGTTGGCCCTCTTCTAATTTGTTGTTGACAATTCTATGTCGACAAATTGGTTAAGAAGGCCGCATATAAATAGAGGACCTTCTAAAAATTTCATTTTATTATCAATCATTACTCACCATTTGTGAGAGACAAGTTTGAAATTTTTTCCCTTTTGGGGATATCTGTAACATGGAAATTGTTATTCATTGAGAAATGAATATTGATATTTGATTGAATGATAAGGATGAAGATGATTACACTACCCTCGTGACGGTTTATATATAGCATTGATTGGTCATGAGGTGAGGAGGTACATGCCTCTTGATTTAATTAAATGATATTAATTATTATTACAATTATTATATTTATTATTATCATTTTTATGTTTGTAACATTGCCAGCCTCTTAAGATTTTGATTTGTCCTCAAAGAAAGGGTAGTGATGGGTATTGTCGGAGGAATTGTTCGGACTCCCATGATGAATCTTCTTCTAGAAGGTTTTTCCATTTGATAAGATATTCCTTTATGGTTATGGAACGTAACAACTTTTCCTTCGTGGCAAGAATACCTTCTGGTTCTAAAATAATTTTTCCTTCGTCATCGAATTCAAGGATTTATGTTTGCACTGGTTGAGCTTGCCTAAGAATTTTTTTGAGACATGAAACGTGGAAGACATTGTGGATGTGACAATTGTCTGGCAACTCCAATCTATAAGCTAGTTGGCTAATTTTTTTGTTAATTTGAAAGGGTCCATAGAATTTTGGGGCCAATTTGTTCTTCCCTTGTTGCTTAAGGGATAATTGTTTGTAGGGTTGAAGTTGTACAAACACCCAATCGCCTTCTTCAAATTCTCTTTCTGACCTTTGTTGATCTACTAGTTTTTTCATTCGATTACGAGCTATTGCTAGGTTCTCTTTTAATATTTGTATGATTTTTTGTTCTTCCTCTAGCTTATTTCTTACTGCTTGGACCTTAGTATTAATTCATGCAAACTCTTTCCATTTAGGTGGTTCATAACCATATAAGGCTTGGAAAGGAGTCATTTTAGCAGAAGTGTGATATGTAGAGTTATAACACCATTTAGCTAAGTGTAACCATTGAGACCATTTATTTTTTGTATCTATCACAAAGCACCGTAGGTACGTTTCTAAGAATTTATTTACGATTTATGTTTGACCATTTCTTTGTGGATGATAGGTGGAGCTCATATTAAGAGATATTCCTATATTTTTGCAAAATTCTTTCTAGAAATTTCCTTTAAATTGTGCATCCCTATCGCTGACAATTACCTTCGGAAACCCATGTAACTTATCCATGTTTTTGCAAAAAACGTCTGCAATTTTTTTTTTGAGTCGGTTTTTCTTAACGCAATGAAATGTGCATTTTTGGTTAATCTGTCAACCACAACAAAAATTGTGTCCTTCCCATCAGACATGGGTAGCCCTTCAATGAAATCCATTGAGATCTCTTCCCATTTTTGTTCAAGAATATGTAGGGGATGAAGTAATCCTGGAGTCATAACATTTTCATTTTTATTCCTCTGACAAACTTCACATTCGACAACAAATCTTTGAATATCCTTATTCATTGCTTTCCAATTGAATGATTGTCTTGCATTGTAGTACGTTTTGAAAAAACCCACATGTCTTAATGTTGGGGAGTTGTGTGACTCCCTTAAGACCTCCATTTTAAATTTTGAGGATGGAATTAGGTAAATTATGTTCTTGTACCATAAAATGTCATTTTTCCATTCAAATTTGCGGTTTTGGTCTAAATTGTTGATTATGGATTTAGGTTCGGGATCTTTGGCATACTCAACTTGAATCTCATCCAACCAATATGGAATGACTATTGTTGTTGCATATGCTTTTACTTCCTCATCTTTTTGTGATAGTGCATCAACAACTATGGTGTCTCTCCTTTTTGTGTGTATTATTTCCATATCAAAGGTGGAAAGTTTCTCCATCCAGTTTTATTGTTCTGTGGACAATGTTTTTTTGTCTTAGTAAGTATTGGAGACTATTGTGATCAGTACGTATCGAAAATTTGCTTCCTAAGAGATATTGTCACCACTTAGCTAATGCATGTATAATAGATAACATTTCCTTATTATAGGTAGATTTTAACTCTTCCTTTTTGTTGAGATTTCAAATTTCAAATGTTATTGGGTGGCCATCTTGCATTAATACTACTCCTATTCCAATTCCTAATGCATCACATTCTACTACAAAGAGTTTTGCAAAATCTGGTGTTGCTAACACAGGTGTAGACGACATAACCTTTTTTAATGTTTCAAAACATTCTTGTGCATGGCTATCCCATTTGAAGGAATTTTTCTTTAATAAGTTTGACAAGGGTGTTATTAAATGAGCGTAGTTCTTGATAAATCTTTGATAATAACCCGTTAATCCAAGGAATCCCCTTAGTTTTGATATGTTCTTTGGTTTGGTCCATTATGTGATTGCCTTGATTTTTTCAGGGTCCATCTTGACTTCTTCTCGAGATATGACATGACCAAGGTATTCTACTTCTTATTTATCAAACGAACATTTTGATAGTTTTGCATAGAACTGATTTTTCTCCAAGAGAGAAAGTACTTGTTCTAAATGATTCATATGCTCCTTCCAAGTTTTACTGTAAATAATAATATCATCAAAGAAAACCAATATGAACTTCCTTAAGTAGGGACAAAAAAGTTGATTCCTAGTTTCTTGGAAGGTAGTTGGTGCATTGGTTAGACTGAACGACATGACTTTAAACTCATAATGACCTTCATGTGTTTGAAAAGCAGTTTTTTGTACATCTTCTAATCTTACTCGAATCTAGTAGTACCTTGATCTTAAATCCAATTTTGAAAAGTATTTAGCTCCATGGAGTTCGTCTAGCAACCCATCTCTAAAGGGTATAGGAAATTTGGTTTTTATAGTTATTTTATTTAACCCTCAATAGTCTATACATAGTCTGAAAGATCCATCCTTTTTTCTGAACTAGTACTATCGAGGCTGCATATGGGCTACTTCTTGTCGTAATAACCTCACATTTCAATAGGTCTTGAATTAGCGTTTTTATTTCTGTCTTATGGTAGTAAGGATATCGATAAGGTCTAATATTAACTGGTGTTGAATATGGCTTAACCTCAATTATATGTTCTATGTTTCTATTAGGTGGCAGCTTCATAGGTAAGTCTTGGAATACCTTGTCATGTTTTTGGATTAATGCTTGAATCTTTGGATGTTGAGACTTGACTATTTATGTTGTTAATAACTCCATCTGATGATAGTGTGCCACGTAAGTTGGTGCTCCTTTTCGAATTAGTTTCTCCATTTGTTGTGAGGATATAATTTGGGTGGGAGAAGGTTGGAATCTATATAATTTGTATTGTATTCCTTCCCATTTGAATTTTATAAATTGTTTTTGGTGATTTGTAGAAAAGGTCCCTAGCATTTGTAGCCATTGAATTCCCAAGATGATGTCTACTCCTCCCAAGGGTACAGTGTAGAATCCAGATTCCAATTCATAATCTGCTACTTGAAGCTTGATCTTGTGGCATTTTCCTACACCATCAATTTTTTTTCCATCTGCCACCATCACTCTTATATCCGTGGACGGATATACGAATAGGTTTAAATTATTTGCAACATTTACATCTATAAAATTATGGGTGCTCCCTATGTCAACTAGAATGGTGACATTTTCTTTTTTTATGTGCCCTTTTAGTTTTAACGTTTGCGGTTGTGCTATTCCTGTTATTTCAGCCAGGGATATCTTGGGCATGGCCTAATCAATTTATGTATTGGGGGCCTCACCTTCCTCTTCACTTTCATTATCTAAATCACTTTCAGATGTGCTTGATTATTTCTCTGCTTTACATGAATATAATTTTTTATTGTTGCATTTGTGCCCAGGCGACAATTTGTCTCCACAATATCGACATTTTCTTTCCCATTTTTATTTGAGTCTTGATGACTGGCTTGACCTTCCCTCAAATGAGGTGGTAAATACTTCTTAGGTTTGTTTGTAGTGTATTTCTTCGTTCTATCGTCTCAATATTTATTTAACATTTCTGGACTTGTAAATGTTAGTTTATTGAACTTGTTTTTTTGTTCTATTAGCCTTGATGTGTGTCTTGCATCCTCAATTGTTTTAGGATTCCATAGTTTGATTTCACTACGAATGTAATCTTTTAGGCCACATATGTACATTTTGATGAGATTCTCATCCGTGAATCCACATTTCCTTGTTGCGAGAACCTCCCATTCGTGTGTATAATTGTTTATGTTTCCCTTCTGTTTGAGATGCACGAACTTGTTATACATGTCATCATCCTCTTCGCCATGAAATATTTTAAGTAGGGTTGTTTTAAAATTCTTCTAGTGGAAGGAACGAGCATCACATTTCCTGGACCACCAAAGGTACCAATCATAAGCTTATCCTTATAGACTCTTAGAGGTTTTCATTACCTTCTCTCGTTCACCTAGCAGGGGGTTTGATTCAAAAATTCCATCAATTTTGTTTATCCAAACAACAACTCCTCTATGGTCCTTGTCGTCATACTTTGGTAGCTCCTTTTTAAATTTCTGGTAATCTCTATCATGGAATCTAGGTGTGTGCATATTTCTCAAAAAAAAATCCTCTGGAACTTCATGGTTTCCTTGATTTTCTGAATTTATTTCTGGTATTTCCAGACTTAGTGGTGGTCTTCGAATAAGGCCTCAACACGTTTTATTAATTGTTCAATTTTTTCACTATGTTCATCAAGTCTTCTTTTTGTTTCACTTTTATTGTTTTCGGAGAGCGACAATAATCTTTCACCTTGTTGTATTAACCGATCAATTTTCTTCTCAGTCTCGAGTAATTTATCGATTTTTTCATTCATGTATTTTTGCATTTTTTCCACATTGTTAAGTTTTTACCTTACGTCGTTGACATCATCTCTGCATTTGTTCACATTGACCTTAATTTATTCGTTGTTGACCATCCTTGCGATTTTATTTTTTTTTAATTTAAATATTAATTATTAATATATATTTATATTTGTTTTATTATATATATATATATATATATATATATATATATATATATATATGTCGGTTTACTTCTTTCTTTTACCGTCTGATTTATTGACCCAGGGTTCATGTCTTTCGGGTTTCCAACAAAGCCTCTAAAACTATCGGCCCTCCTGGTAAACCAGAAGGCAACACAGTGCACAGAATGCACTGCACAGTCTCACCCGAGATAGCTTTAAATGGGTGGCTATAAGACTCAGGTGTTTACAGCCTACGATTGAGTGTCAGATAGGGGTTTATTATTCAGAGCCATATACTACGAATTGTGATTGCAATCTACTATTACTCACGGGTGCGCATTTATCTTTAACGGTTTAGTTCTCGAACAACACAATCGCATTCCATAACAATGTATTAATTCATTCATTAAGCATAACAATTAATTGTTGAAAGAAACAAAGATATACATGCATTCATCACATTACACAGATATTACCGTGGTTCACCCCTCCTGGGCTACGTCTACAAATATTTGGCTCTTGGCTCTTTTATTATGGTAGTTCTACATCTCCGGTGTTGCGCGCTTACAATCCCCTCAGATGGGTAAGATCTGTATGAGGCGAACTAGGTCGCACCAGGATCCACAGCCTGTGATTTGATCCTCAGATATTCCTTCTCTCCTATGTTCTTAGCTCAACAGCTTACAAAAATGGTTCATAGCATTATTACATAACGCATCAACTCGTACATAACTATGATAGGATATTACAAAAACCGAACAAATACAAAAGCGAAACAACCTCTATATGATACCTGTGTATCTTTATTTATATATATCGGGCTCTTTAGCCATTTACAATGTATTACCAAAACCCTAACCCTACGATGTTAGGTCTTCCTCCCATGCACACGTGTTGTTCTTCCTCCATTTGTCGCTTTCCTTGTGCATGCTTTCTTGCATGTGTGTGTGTTGTGTTACCTTCCAACTGTTACTTATGTTTCTGCACGCTTTCTTTCCCATGATCATCCTTCTTTCCACTTCGGCCTGGTGCCAACAAGCCCCCAACACTGACATGTGACTCGTCCCAAGTCACCTAATCCTTTTGAGCTTCTTCAATCTCCTTGGTGATCGTCTGGAACTTTTCCTTGACCTCTGTTGCTTTTGTCAGTGCCTGCGCGGTCTTTTCCTTGATGGTGTCTACTACATGAACTGCCACTTCATTACTCAGCAATCCTGCACATTTGGCCTAGGTCTGTGCTATCTGTGTTTTAGCTCCTTCTGCCTGTGCAACTATTTTTTCTACCTGTTCCTGTAGTGGCTCTATTTGAGCTTGACGCTCTTGTTTTTGTGTTTGCACAATGATAAGTTCCGCCTGCATATTCTTCATCTTCTGCATCCCTTTGACTCGTTATGGGATTGGTATGGTCTTATGCCTTTGTTTGAGTTCTTGGATCGTTGCATTGATCCTTTCCTCTTCCTTGTCCCAACGTTGGACCTGTGGATCCTCCTTCAACCTTGTCCAAAGTTGTGTTTCTTTGTCGAACAATTCAGCTGTTGTACTAACCTATTGTTCTATCTTCTACAGCTGCGATGTTGCTTCCTGCTTCCTTTTCTCCTTCACTGTCAATGGAGTGGTTGGTGTGAGATGTTCACGAAGATTCTCGATCTCCTTCTGATATTGATCAATTGCTTACACAATCTGGTCAATCTTTCCTGCTACTGGGAGTTCATTTCCTTGCGCAGTGCTTGGGAATTTCTCAAAAATTCCTCCCACTCTTCGCTCCATTTCATTCCTGCATTCTTTTTCCTCCTGAGTTTCAAGCTTGGCCTGCTCACTGACTTTTTCCAACACCTCTTTCTTCTTTGTTTCTTATTGTAGCTCGACTAAGTTTTTATGTGCATGAGATTGTACCTCGTGGTCGACGCTAATCTACAATTTGTGTAGTGCACTTGTTGGCTTCTGCATCAAGACCAATCGGATGTGGTCCAAATCCTTCAAGGGTGTTTTCCCCACGATTTCATCCATGTGTAGCATGCTAGGTTTGATGTAAATCATTGTGTTTGTGTATGGCATGGAGTGGACTGGGTCTCATTCTTCTACCTCCACTCATTCTTTGGTCTGTATTGTCGGTAGCTCTATGCCTCTGTTGTTGCTTGATGTTTGTGCTTCCCCAAATTTCTTGAGGAGTTGTCCCATTTATGTCAGCTCTTTTTGCATGTTATCCCTATGGTGTGCTGCATGATCGAAATCTTATGCTAGTCAATCTTGGACCATTTTGGCAATCATTTCCCCATCATCCTCTGTGATCGTATATTCTAGAGATGCTCATTGTGCCTTTGATTTCTTGCACACACCTCCTGCTTGCGCGACTGGTCTCTTATTTCCCCCTGGTTCCTATGTGATGGGGTTTCGGGTGGTCTGTTGCCCTCCCTTGGCCTATTTATGCTATCTGTTGGTCGGTTGTGTAGTCTCTTTCTTCCCCTTCTGGGTCCCTATCTATTTTGACCCTTCATCTGCCTGAGTTGGCTTGGTTTGGCCCGTCCTTGGTTTCTTGGGCAATGGGATTTTCAGAGGCTATGTTTATGCATGTTCTGCCTCTCCTTCTGTTGTTGTTTCTGATACTTCTCGGGTAATGGCTGGGATCCTCCATTCATCAAGCCATTTACTGATGACCATGTCAATATCACCCTCTGTGATGCAGTAGTGCATCTGTAGCCACTGTTTATCTGGATCCTGCTTTGGTTGTATCCACATTGTCTATCTTGTGGCCCGGAAATTGGCAATGTCCGCATATCGCATGATAGCCTATGGTTTTATTCTCCATGATCAGTTGATAGCTTCCTGTATATCCCATAGGTATGCTTCAAATATGACTTTGTTCTCCCTCTTATGCCTAGCCTGTGGCCTAGATCTCAATAATAGGTATCTCACTCCCGCTGGCTGTGGTCTGGTACAAAAAATTACATACCCTGGTTCTCGCCATCCCATGAAGGATATTAGGGTGATCAGCCACGAATAATGAAACTATGTGCCTAGGTCTTGCGCATCCTTGCAGTCCTCTTGAAATAAGTTCAATAAATATGGCGCCCAGCTCATAGAGGTGCCTTCTGCGCACTGAGCTGCAACTACAATGACTCTTGTTGGTACTTCCTCTTTGCATTATTTTCTAAGTAGATTGAAAGCTAAGATCTTTGTGCCCAATTGTGTAGTTGTGTTGTTGATTTGTTTGATCATGATGCCCCTCATTCCCCTAGCGATGTCATATTTCTTCTTCATTTCTTCTGCCAACGCTTTCTCCAAGGATTTGTCGTCCAAAATCAATGCGGGATCCATAACCTGGGTTGGTAACCCTGTGATTTGTGCGATAAGGTCAATATTTATGGGGACGGTTTGTCCAGCCATATGCCCCCTCCATGTGTGACTACTAACAGCTGCTTGACGCATGTTTTCGCATACTGGCCTTTGCCAAAATATGGTAGCTTCAGCAAACCTAAGATTCTTGTTCTATCCAGCCTAGCTACCCACTGGTGTGGATGGATAATCATTTCTCCAAGTTGGTTTATGACTATGGTCTGCATAAAGACCCTCTGTGAAAGTTCCGGGAACTTGGTTTCGTCTGATACATCATGGTATGAATATTTGAGCTTCCTGACATGACCCAATAGCTCTAGTTCTACTTGTATTACATCTAGTATGCGTGGTAGAACAATTTTTGTTGCAGGTTTCTTGCGGGGTGAGCTCGGTATCTAAACTTTGTCTTCCTGTTGTGGTGGATGGTTCGAAGTTCCAACAAATTCCGGTTGTTCCCCCATCATCCATTCTGGCCAAGCCGAGGCATTTTCAATGGTCTCCTCTGTTGGTTGACCTAAGATCGTCATTTGTGACTCGTCCGGTTGTGCTAGTGCTTCCATATTTTGTGTCGTTCTGTTAACTTCTAGGGATGCTTTGGTGTTTTCTAGTTGCACTTCCTGTGGGCTTTCTGGTTCCTCAGTCTGAGGCGCTTGCATCATTGTTGGCGTATCTTCTTTTATGGCCTCTGCTTGTGGCTACTAATTTCTTCTAAAATCAGTGTAGAGTTCATCGGTAGTGTCTCTAGAGATGGGATTTTGTCGATGTCGATGATCTCCGGTTGTTGTTGTTCGTTCTCTTCCAGCAGTCCTCGTGACCTATTTTGAACCCTGGTTGGTCTGGTTATCTAGCTTGCTTCTGTTGGCTTCGATGGTGCCATAGTGGTGATTGTCAGACATTTTCTAAGTTCGAATAACTTCTAGTAATTCTGTGGTCTCACTCTATTTGTTCCGGCTGCTATTACTCTCTCTCTATTTTCCTTTCGCAAATAGACCAGTTGCTCTCATGCTTGCGTGTTGTATGGGCTTGCCACGAAGCTTATCGAGGACGCTTCCTCCATTATGTGTTTAATGCATCATAATTGTGGGTTCAATGCATCTGCGGTAGTTTCGTACTTGCCATTATATTTTCTTTTACGTATCTCGCTGGTGTGTTTAATGTGATGTCCCATCGGTCCTTGTCGTGCTTTAATTCTGCTTAGTGTTGTCCTGTCATACTTCTTTTGTCGACTTTTCATTTCCTACTTGTTTTCCCTTTGTATGTAACCATTGTTCAAACATCCTGTGGTCTTTCTATCTCTGGCATGTTGCGCTCTTTTTAGTCTTGTTTCCGTTTTGTTCTCTTTTTCATTTTAGAATTTTTTTTTCATTTTTTTTTACTGCGTGGTAGGTGGTCGACTATCCTTGTACAGCTTCAGTCGGCTCCCATTGATCATTCCTCTGAGGTTTGCGCCTGCTAAATATATTAACAGTACAACTCCTCCATTCATGATAGATTTTACCTCGTATGGTCCTAACCAATGCATTTTAAGCTTCCTCGGATGCTGAAACGACTTGTTCTCATAGAACAATACTAGATCTCCTTCCTAAAACGTTTTCTTCTTGATATGTCGATCATGCCAAGATTTTTATCTCTCTTTCTGCACTTGTTGATGGAATCCTACCAAGATTTGTTCTTCCTCCATTGACAATAACTGATCTAGTCTCTCCTGTACTGCACCTCGTTCTGTCATGTGTGTGATAGTTTCTATGCATAAGTTGGGTACTAAAAATTCTAATGTCACTACTGCTTCTTGGCCATAGACTAGTTTGAATGGTGTGTGCCCTGTCAACTTTTTTCATGTGGTCCTATATGCCCATAATACTGCTAGTACTTTAAGGTCCCAATTGTCTATGTTGACATTACAGATCTTTGTCAGTGCATTCTCCAGAATTTTGTTGAAGGTTTCTACTATGCCTTTTTCTTATGGATGATACGGTGTGCTCTTTTGGTGATGAACTTCAAACTCTTCAGTCATCGTGTGGATGGTGTTGTTTATGAAGTGTGTGCCTTGGTCACTCATCAAAACTCTTGGGCACCCAAATCTAGTGATTACTTGTTCAAACAAGAAGTGTGCAACTATCTCTGCACTGCAATATTTTACTGGTGTGACTTTCACCCATCTTGTTAGATATTTTGTCATGGTGAGAATGTATCTTGCCCCTGTTCTTTTGGCCGGTGGGTTAATTGGTCCCACAAAGTCAATTTCCCATTTGTCAAATGCATGTAATGTTACTTGTGGTCTTAGTGGCATCTCATCCCTTCTGTTGGGTTTGTATACCCATTGACAGACATTGCATCTCTGACAGTACTCTTTCGAGTCCCTGTGAATCGTTGGCCACCATAGTCCTGCACGTAGTACCTTTTGTGCGCTAGCTTTTCCTGCATAGTTCCCTCCTGATATTCCCTCGTGGGCTTCTGCTAAAATTCTTGGTCGTTCGTGCTCTAATATGTACCTTTGCAAGATGTTGTTTGCGCCCATATTGTATAGGTTTCCTATGATCAATTGATAGTCGGTCACACGGACTATCGGATTCTTCTTCTACGCTGTGGTATATTCTTGCGGCGTAGTTCCTGTAGTGAAGTACCGAATGATATCTGCGAAGTATTCATCAGCAATCTGGACTAAGAATAACTGTGCATCCGAGAAGTTGTCTTCTAAATTCGTAGGTTCTTCTCCATTTGTGACCCTGGAAACGTGGTCAGGTCCTAGATTCAGTTTCCCTAGTTTAACTATTACTTCATAATCAAATTCTTGAAACAGCAGTAACCATCGACAGATTCTCCCCCCAACACTAGCTTGTTGACTAGGTATTTCAACATTGAGTGATCTGTAAACATCTTAAATTGTTTTCCCAATATGTAATGTCTGAACTTCTGCAAAGCATAGACCATGGCTAGGCCTTCTCTTTCTGTCATGTTATAATTTTTTTCCGAGTCTAATAACTTTCTGCTTGTGAAGGCTATTGGATGATCCAAGTGTCCTGCTCTTGGTTGTGCTAAGATAGCTCCTAGTGTTATCGTTGATGCATCTACATGCACATGGAATGTCTTTTCCCAATCTGGAAATACTAATATCTATGCGGTAACCATCTTTTCCTTCATAGTATCCAGACCGTGTTGACACTCGTTGTTCCATTGATATTTTGTATCATTCCTTAACAGTTTCTCCATTGGTGTTGTGATCTGCGCATACCCTTTGATGAATTTACTGTAGTATATTGTGTTCCCTAACATTGCTCTTAGCTAGCGGACTATTTTTGGTGCTGGTAAGTTAACAATGATTGCGATATTTGTTGGATCCACTAGCAAGCTTTGTTTTCATACTTTATGGCCAAATAGTATCCCAAACGGTGTTCCAAATATGCATTTCTTGATGTTCAGTGATATCTGGCATTTTCTACATCTCTCTAAGATCAGTCGTAAGACTTCCACATGGTTTTTCAATAGACTATAAACTGTCCAGTCATCTAGGTATACTTCAAGAAACTGATGGATGAATTCCTTAAATGTTGCAATGACCACTCTAGAGAATATTGCGGGTGCATTCTTCAATCCAAACGGCATCATTGTGTACTGATAAGATCCCCATTCCATCGCAAACATGGTCTTGTGTCTATCCTCCTATGCTATCTTAATCTGATGGTAGCCTAACAATCCATCAGTGAATGAGTAATCTTCATGTCCCCCCACATTATCTAACACTTCATCCATGAACGGTGTACGGAATGGGTCATGTAGGCATGCATCGTTCAACTTCATCAAGTTGACGCATATCTTGATCCCTCTTCCTTGTTTCTTGTCCTGTACTACCATCGGGATTATCCATTATGATTCCTCAACTGGTTTGATGATGCCGGCTTCGAGCATCCTGTTGATCTCATCTTTAACTTTTTGTTTATATATGGGGTTTAGTCTGTAGGGTCATTGTCTAATAGGTCTCTCTTCAGGTCTGAGTAGTATCTTCATTTCTCCTAATTCTCTGGCTATCCCCTTCATCTCTGTAAATTTTGTGGGAAAAAGGTCGTTATATTCGCGCAACAATTATGTGATGCTTTCTATTGTTTGCTCATCCCAATAGTCTCCAATGCTAGCCATTTTGGGTTTCTCAGTTGTCTTGATGTTAACTTTCTTTACCTTGATTGGCGTGGAAATGACTTATGATTCTATGGGTGGTCCTTCCACATCTCTTTCTCCTTCTACTTCTTTGATTTGAATGTCGAGTGGTTCATATTCATCTGGTGCTTCCTCCTGTACATGGTAACATGACAGTAGTTCCTTAACTGTCTGTTTATTCCATTGTTGCTCTTCTGTGATAAATTCTATTTTTGGTTCTTTGATGAATATTACTCCTCTGATTCATTTGAGGGTTGCGTCTATGTTGGGGTTCTCATGCTCGAATGAGAAAGTGATTGTGAAGTTATGTTGCAATGTCCTCCATGTTGTAGTTCCTTTGAGCAATTCCTGGTTTGTATACCAGTTTGTTGGTATGCCCTCTAAAGTATGTATGAAGTGATGAGGCCATTCCTCTGGTGGTGTCATTTTCCACAACGTTTTGCACTTCGCTAGGTGTTCTGCTAGTGCCTCTTTTCCGCCGTATTTATATTGTTTGTTGTATTCTTGTTTTGCGCCAAACCTTATGTGCAGTAGTCTCTTTCATTGATACCAGTTTGTGATGGTCTCTTTATGTGCGCCCCACCATCTTGCGAGTGTGGCCTTAAGTGCTAAGTCAAGTGCTAACAGTCGTTGGTTTTCTAATACTTCATCTTCATATTGTGTCAAGAATGTTTCCAAATCATTTAGTCCGTGGAAATTGGGTGGTTCTCTGAGTTTTGTGCCTACCCATCTTACTGCGTGATCTATTCTTGCACATCTTCGCATGGATACTTCGTGTAGTCTCTCTTGCCAATTTTCTAACCCGGTGTCTGAGTCTGTTGCGCATGAAGTAATGCTCTACCAACTGAGTACCCCGTCTGCAGTTGGGTTAATGTAATCCTCATTACGCGCAGTTGTTATGTACAATTGTTCGATCTCCCTTAAGTCTAGGCAAGTGGGTTCTACGAACCTCTCCCCTTCTGATGGATCTAGTGGTGCTATGACCCTGTATTCTCTGGATTCAAATGTCATTTTCCTGGTTTTCAAATTGATTATGGTCAGGTTGTCAAACGCCCAATCCAGACCAAGCAGTGTCGGGTAAGGTGTTGTGTCGTCCACTATTTCAATGACTTCAAATTCTGCTTTAGTGTGCACTCCATCAAGATCTACTGCCACTCCTTTCAGTCTACCTATTGTTAGGACTCTATGTTGGTTTGCTAGTTTCAATTGGACATTTGAGTATCCCAGTGTTGGCTCTCCCATACATTTCCATGTCTTCTTTGGTAATACATTCACTTCAGATCCTAGGTCTAGTATAATGTCTCCCATGTTGAAATCCCCAATGTTAGCATTTAGTCTAAATTCCCTACTTGTTCTTCTTCTGGTGTGGAGGTGATTGACGGTTTTTTGTTCTAGTTTTTCTTTCGTCTCACTGCTACATTTCTCTAGTATGTTTTGCAATATTTTCATAGATGAAGGATCACTTAATACTTTCACGCATGATTGCAAAAATCCTTTGATTGTACTTACTTGTCCCTTGGACTGCATTCCGTTGGTATGATCCAACGATGGCGGCATCTCATATTCTGGGGCTTCCTTGAATGGTTGTGCAGTTGAAGTTGACGTTGTGTCCTCCTTCTGGAATTCTTGTCTCGCTTCCTTAAAGGTCTCCTTTTATTTTGGCGCGTCGAATTTCTTTCATGGTTCAGTGTTCTTCTTTACCCATTGGTTCTTTGCTGGTTCCTATCGAACTGCACCATTTCCTGTTTTTATTCCTCCACGAGTGACTATATTGATGTTTCATCTGTCATCCCTTGCTTCGACTAAAATCCACTAGACATTTTGATTGTTTTGGTTCCTCTTTTACTGAATCTTTACTAGTAGTGTCGGACATTCCTCTGTATCATGGTCCGATGCATGGAAATACATACAAGTTGTTGGTGGAAGTGAACATTCTCGTGCATAATGTCCTGGTTGCTAATAATTGTGACATGTGATTGGTCCTCTACCGTGTCCAAAACCTCCTCTGGCTCGTCCTCCTCCTCGATAGCCTGCTCGATCACCTCTCGGTGCATTATACTATGGTGCCTAATTGTACTGCGTGGTATTGTACTGGGATTGTGTCGGGTTGTATTGTGGTTGCACGTTATTATAGAGTTGATGCGTAGTATTGTACTGCTACTACATAGTGTTGTATGGAGTTGGGGCTTGATTGAAACGTGGTGTTGCTTTCCCAGTCATCATTTCGGCATGTAACCTGTATGCATCTGATGTCATCTCCTGCATCAACTCCATAGTTCTGCAATCTTTGTCATCGTGGCCCATTGGCTTACAAAAGGTGCAATATGAATTTTTTGGAACTGTCTGGTATTTCTACATCATCGTGCAGTGATAAGCATCGTGACCCAATTTATTTCATATTTCGCACCATAATCCTCCTTGTGGTAGAGGATTTGGCATACTTGTTTCCATGTACTGCGTGAATGTTGGTCATTCGTTCTTGTGGTGTCCTTTCATCCTACATATGGTACACCAAACGACTTCTCGTTTGTCCTTGTTCTTATTCTGGTTCAGCTGAAACGTTAAATTCTTCAAATCCTCCTTCAGTTCTTCGATAGCTGGGTCTGTCTGCTGGTATTGGTTCTCTTCCAGTTGAAAGGCTGCCTGTAGAGCCTCTGCCTGTGTCTGAAACTTTAGTTGTCGTAGGGGATATTTTAAGTGTGGGAGTAGTGAGTTGACAAATAGGTGTCGATGTTGCATCTCGGTCATAAGGTAGTTTAGTTTTCCCTTTAGGTGCTTGAATATATGGTCAATTTCCCATACAGACTCTCCTGGTTTCTGTCTTATCTTGATCATCTCGTTCATGTACTGATCCTCTGAGCTTGGCTTCTAGAACTCATTAATCAGTATCTTCTTAATGTCTGCCAGTGTCCTTGTCATCCCAGGGGCACTGTTTGTGTCTAGACTCATGTACCAGTCTAGTGTGTGGTCTCTTAGTGTAATCGCTAACTGCGCGAGTTTGGTGTCTTCATCGGTGATCTGCTTTGCTTCCCAGATCTTTACACAAATGAACAAATGCTTCTTGGAGTCTTATGTTGCTTCTCCTCGAAATTACGGTAACCTGACAGTGGGATTGTGTCCTGCCATTCTAAATATTGAATTACTTCCTCCTCCGCGCGGTGTAGATACTTGACTAGTGCTGCCTGAACTAGCTCCTCCAGCTATTGCTCCTAGTGTAGATGTACTTCTTGTTTTCGAACTTCGGTTGTCTAAACGATGGTGTTCTCTTTTGCGTATTAGTTGCACATGGGTTTATGGGTTCCACACTGACATTAATATGGATAGGATGGTTGCCTTCTCCTCCCATTCTTGGACCTCTCGTTTTCCACTCATATGTTGCATGCAGGGTTTCCTCAATCTACTCCACAACTCGAAGATCCTCTACCTCTTCCTTGTCACTCCCCAAGACTTCCCTCATGGCTACAGCTATCTTCCTGGTATTCACCTTATATTGGTAGGGTATTCTATTATGTGTCATTCCTGATGATGCCAAGATCCACTTGATTTGGTCATCATCCATCATGATCGGGTCCAAGGGTTCCTCCTCTTTCTTTCCTCCTTCCATTTATGCTCTCTCTGTCAGTGTTTCCCCCCTTCCCCCATGAACGCAGGGAAGTTTAGTTGTTTGATTCCAATGTCATTACACCTTTGTTATATAGCAGTATCTTTATAGAAGTATACATGGATTGAATGTACTTTCCTCGAGGTCCACGTAGAAATTCTTGCTATGTTGTGATGTATGACTTCGTTGTGTCAACTGCAAATTCTGTGATGAAACCTTCCACAATATTGTCAAGCCAAAAGTCTATTGCGCGGGTGAATTTGTTGTTCACCTGTTGTAACTGCTCAATCTGTACCAGGGTCCAATATAGTTGTCGAATCCAGTTTTTCGCGTGGTTATCCTTCAACCTTAGTATCCACTCCTGTAGTAGATGTGGAAAATCACAGAAAAAGACTTCGTGTAGATCAGTAAACATGTATTTATCCAGATATTTGCAAGGTGTGATCCTAGGGTTTCTATTGTCTTTTTGGGCAAACTCTAGCTCTTTGGTTCTCAACCAGCCTTCAATTTTTACTTTCGTGGGGTTCCAAGGTCTCAACATTCCCTTCTAATGGCTCATTTCTCTTCTTGTTTCCCTCGTTCTTTTCTCGTTCAATCTATCTCATATACTCAGTCCTCTCTTGTTCCTATTAACACGACAACATAACCATTTGTTGGTTTACTTCTTTATTTTACCATCTGATTTATTGACCCAGGGTTCATGTCTTTCGGGTTTCCAACAAAGCCTCTAAAACTATCGGCCCTCCTGGTAAACCGTAAGGCAACACAGTGCACAGAATGCATTATGCAGTCTCACTGGAGATAGTTTTAAATGGGTGGTTGTAAGACTCAGGTGTTTATAGCCTAGGATTGAGTGTGAGATAGGGGTTTGTTACACATCAAAAATACTCACTTTGATAGTGTCGCAAGTGTTGTCATTACAAAGGTCGCAAGTGTCGCATTTTGCTCACAAAGTCGCAAGTGTCGCATGTTGCTCACAAGTGTCACAAGTGTCAAAGAAAGCATGTTGCCATGATGCCTATGTCGTGCCTATAATGACATGAGGAGGACACTTGAAACAGATCAAACACTTGATTTGGAAGAGGAGGAAAGGTTAACTGGACTCATGAACCTTTTTCCATCTGAAAGCACCTCAAAAACTGAGCTTTTGGAGGAGAGCGCTCCCCTATACCTCTTCTAGGAGCACTGGTGCTCCCCCCTACACTGTCTGGGAGCATTATAAAGCTCCTCTAGCCATTTTGAGGGAGCGCTATGGATTTTGAGAGCGCTGGCGCTCCCCTAAAGCCTACTAGGGAGCTCTACAATGCTCTGATGGTCCTTTTGAGGGAGCGCTACCTATTCTGGGCAGTAGTTAAGTTGTTGAGATGAATGGGGGAAGGATCTTTTCATTCTTAGAAGGCAGTTGAGCTCGAATCCCTAGTCCAGCCATGATCTTAGGGTAGATCCTCAACTAAAGGAGAAAAATCCTCACCTTCCCCAAGGATATCTCAAGTTGTTGAGCCTCTCCAAGGCTATATAAGCAATCTTTCTAATGGTGAAAGAGGACTGAAAAGGGAGAATCACACCAAAATTATGATCTTATAAGTGGTGCTGGAACAGATATATTTTGGAAGAAAGAGACCTATGATATCATAGAGAGAAATCGGTGAAGCTATCATCATTCGGATCGTAGATATTTTGAGCAAGGGGTAGACAAGGAGGACTTGATGAAACTGTTGTAATCCATCTACGGTTGTAAGCAATGTTTTGTCCTCATTAATATAATCTGCTTGGCCTGTTTCTTTCTAATTCATGTTCAATCTCACATGAATTTGTCTCTTTAGTAGATAGACCTATTTCGGACTAATCTTGATAGAGTAGGAAGTGGTCGTACTTTGTTTGTCTACAGGGCTTATCGAGGAGCGAAAGATTGGAGCTCAACTCGGAGCGTGCAGGGACAAACATTGATTAAAGGTACTCCTCTTCTCCTTCCTTCTCACACACTAGTCCACCTAGATCTAAAAGGAAGCCAGTGACCATGATAAGCACTTTCTGTCTCAGAGTTAAGAGTCTAGCTCTTTGAGGAGATCTACCTGTCCGCAGGGAGATTTTCCTTCAACAAAAACTGGCGACTCCACTGGGGAGGAATCAAAACTTTCTTAGTTTTGTTTTTCCTCATAGGCCTTGTCTTACATTTTGTTTTCTTAGACCTTGTTCACCCCTTTATATATGATTGTATTTTCTGATTGACTCTTCACTCCATCACACTCAGCTTGATTGAAAAAATTCCATTGAAATTTTGGGTTTTTTGGACTTTTTTCTGAGCTTTAGGACTCCAGCGCTCCCCTACCTTGTTAGTAGAGCACCGGCGCTCCCTTACACCATAGCGCCAACCCCTTTTTGCCCAAAATCTCTTCAAAAATTGCATTTTTTGGAGGTCCAGATCCTGTTTTTTTACTTGCTGAGCTGCTTTGTGATTCAATGATTATTCCTTTGACCTTTGAAATGCTTCCTCCTGAGAAGTAAACACCTTGTTGTTCAGATTTTATGCCCTTCTTCATTATTTTTGAGTTTTTTTTGTTGAGAGCTTGAAATCGATCCCCTGCTTTCTTCTCTCCTATTCGACTGAGCGGGAACTCTAGTGCAGGACATCTGAAGTCTATAACTCTTCTCATTTGGTTCTTTGAGGTCATCTGATCCAATCTCTTTCTCCTTCTTTTTGCGTTTTTGGTTTTCTTTCTCTTGTTTGATCGCAAAAAAAAGGGTGTGTTGTTTGTACGAAATCTGCATTTTCTTGTCTGAATCTCCTTGATCTGAAAGGGTAGTTGGCAGGACAAGTTTTTCATTGAATTGATCATCGTTCGCATGAAAATGACAAAAGTACATCTTAATGATTAGTTTGCATATTAGTTTGCATTTCTGAAATGTTGTAGCATCATATTGGATTTGATTGAGTACAAAATTGATTGAGGGAATTCCTTATCAAGCGTTTGATAGTAAAAACGATTCTTCCTCTTTCCCTTAAATAGGTATTCATTGAAAATAAATGATTGCTTATCATATTTCATGCATATTTTTGGGAATTGAGTCATCATTCCATTAGTTTCACTTTTGTACACCCTATGAGTAAACAACAGCCATTAAAATCAACGCTTAACTAAAATTTATCATACTTTTTACATCTTTGTTAGCAAACCTACATTAGTTTAAGGTGTAGGGCTTTGGAATAGGTTGAAAGGATAACTTTCCAAAGCTATCAAACAAACTTAGTATCTTGCGGTAGGGAGAGTCAAATCCAATTGTCGTATTGTCTTGTTGGGATCCCCCTCTCACACAGGGGTTACGCACGAGGTCACATTCAGGTGAGTTACGAAGGTTATCCCTCCGTGGACCAACTATTTGTAGTGGTCGGATCGTATATTGGGGGTCACCGGAAGGTATACCCATGATTATGTGTGGGAGCCTTTCAAGTTGATTTCGGACTTGTTATCCTGCCCATATGTTCTGATTGGACTGTCGACTGTACCTGCCCAGGGGCTGACTATGAGTTGGTGGCCTTAGTAGCCACAATATTTAGGGTCTCACACAAGGTGACAGTGAAGGGAAGTCTCACTGTACCTGGAACAGACATTGGTCAAACTCACTCGGGCTCCTTGGAGGGTAAATCCACAATTACTGCGTGGAAGCTTGCACCAGGGTGTAAGTTCGTTAAGCATATCGCCAACGTAACTGATCCACCCGCTCTATCCCCACCCCTTCCTATTTTGATCTCGCGACGTTGGATTTCATCACCAACTAGTGGTTTCATCGTAGGAAGGTTTGTTTGATTGATTGCTTCTCAGATTCGTAGCGTGTGTTGTTTGTTTTACTCAGTGGAACTTAGGTCGAGTCAGTGTTAATGGCATCAAATCTAGGGAGTACCAATGGAGGAACCCCTTCTTCTGGGGAACCTTATACCTTTCCTTCATTTGGAAACTTTGGTCCTCCATATGTTGCCACACTGAGTCTTCCAGGACTCACTATCGGATTACCAGTTTGGTTGTTCCCCACTCCGGTGATCCTGAATCCTCCC
>ML798860.1:232705-245224 GCA_009831015.1 Picea engelmannii
TTTACTCCTTGGGCGGGATTATGTCTATGCTATGAAAGCTCTTGTATCCACCCTTTTCCGTGTGATATCTTTCCCTCACAATGGAAGAATTGTGACTATTGATCAACTTTCATTCATCGGCCCCAACTGGGTTACCTCCCTAAGTGGTTCTTATATGCAGACAGTATCGCCTCCGTCGCATGTCAATTATGTGGCATTGTCTCCCATGACCTCAACTTTCGATGATTTGGATCCGGTAGTTGACATGGTGATCTCTTCGGTAGGATTATTGGAGCCTGATCTACTTACTCCTATCGTGACCCTCGATATGTATTCCTTCTCGAGTGATTATCTTCCATCCAGCGAATATCTCCTGGAGGCCATGACCACGCTTTATCCATTGACATGGAACCTGTTAGCATCAGAAGTCACTCCTGGATTACACCAGGAGCAGAGCCCGACACCCATCAGTTTATGTCACTATTTGTTTATGAATAGGGTGATCTAATGGAAGTAAACTCGGACGATATTGTTTCAACTCCGAAACTAGGCCAGGCATGCATGGGCAAGTGAGGTCTTAAATATACTCCAGACAGTGAGTTGTAGTAAGGGTGAGTAGGGGGAAGACTTGTATCAGAGAGATGCAAAGGTCTGTTGTCAACATCAGGTTTCTAACAGACTGTAGGAGAAGGTGTTTAAACGCAAGATCTTCTTACGTTCAAACGTTGAGAACCAGAGAATACAATAGTGCCACAATAAATCCTTTATCATAGCACAACTGCAATTATTCATGTGAATCGGTCAATCATGACTCCCTCAGTATGAGATGAAAACTAGATGGAGTAAGGAAATTGTCTTTCATTAAACAAGAAATCTTACATACATGTGCATAACTAGAGAACTAGAGTGTCTGTTAAAACATTACAGTCGGGAGCTTCGCTCTACCATCAATCCTTTGAAAAATATCAAAACTAAGTATATATACTCCCAAACATCTGCCCAACAGAGGCCTACTGGACTTTCAGGACGAGGAGTCTCTTCAATCAAATCTGGCCTACACTCCCCTGTCATACGCCACCTTAATTCTACATGGCTTGCGCCAGGGGGTAGTTGAGCCTTTAAATGTTGAATTAGCGTGTGCAGACTTCCCTGGCGAGTCAAGGACTTGACATAGCTTCCATGAAAAGAACCAGTACAGAGGACCTTCTCGGGTAGAATTTCAGTCGGAACATCCATACTTTCCAATTAATGAGTGAGGCGAGGTTTCAACCACCCTCTCTCTTCTTCATTCATTCCCAGCAGGTACCGGGATTTAGATCACGTCGAATTGGGGTCTGGAGAACACAATGCCCCCTTTCTAAAACTCAATTCGGTGCTTTTGGCCTCCCTTTTGTACAACACTTTCTACTTTCTCGAGTGACCACGGGCTGTGACCTTATGCCTATTTTCCAGAGTGCTTTCGGCGTTTCGGGGTTCGTGGATAGGAAAGAGCGGGTCTTCTTTCTTCGAAATCGTGATGGGCGAAATGTCGAGAGGTCCTAACAGTCGCCACGCATCCCCCCACTGATCTGACGGTTCTGAACTGATTCGGCAATACTGTGGACCCGAGTCCGAGACGTCTTCGATGCTTCGCGCTTCGGGGATATGAGAGAGTCGTTCCTTATGCTTTGAAATCGCGATGGGCGAAAAGGCGAAGAACTTAATCGCGCACCGCGTGTTCCTCGAGGATGAATGGATAAGATCACTCTCGGTTATTTTGGGACATGTCTTGCCAAATGATAAACATTAGCGCCCCTCCTTTAGGCCTGCTCCTCTGTGACCAGGCGAAAAAACCATGGGCCTAATCCTGGGTGCTTTCGGTGTTTCAGGATTCGAGGTTTCGAGAGGTGAAATGACGAGGTGCGCTTACCCCTCGAAATCTTGAATGCCGACATGACACGGATGTGCACCATGCATCCTTTAGATGAACGGCCCAGAGAGTATTCGCTATTATAAAGGGGGCTCCCCCCGTTTACAAGCTTGATTGATGTGACCTGGTGCTAGGACCATAGGCTTGGCTCCAAAGGTGCTTTCGGCGTTTCGACGATTTCAGCTGTAAAGAATGGGAGGCTCCTTGTCTCTCAAAACACCGATCCCCGATACGTCGACTGGCCACCACCTGTCCCAATTGGATCGGACGACCCAGATTTACCTTGAACTATGGGCGCTACCCTTTGTGCTAAATCTTGGGCAACTTGACAACCCCGAAAACCCGTTGACCGTTGATTCGCTTTGCAGGTGAATCTCGGTGGCGGACAACCAACACTTCACCCGCTCACTTGACTCGCAACTAGAAAAGGGATTCTCTCATGCTACGCTCGAGCGCTTCCCGTGCTACCTGTAGACCTAGGTACTTTTGTGCCCAAGACAAAAAATTTCACTAACAGAACCCTTCCAGAGCATTATCCTCTTGGGATCCATGTGTTGTTCCTGAGTTTATGTTTTAAGGCTACAAAACATACCATCAAGGCATCCGTAGATGATTTAAAGAAATGATTTTGGAATAAGGAAACAAAGAAAGATCAGAGTAGATTCAGTTTCTCAACTATCTATGTCTTGCTTCTTGTTGTTCTTGGATGCTAATGTCTCACTCAATAGCAGACCATGATCGTTCTAACTCAACTCGGTTAGTTGTTGTTCGCAAAATGGTATTGAATAAATTTAAGGCAATGCTGGTTTGGTCCGGAAGGCCTGGTTCAACGTTGGGTTGTCTGGTACTAGGGACAGTCATGGATGATAAAACTTTATTTTTTTGTAAGTGGATTTTAATCAATTCATTACTTCAGATTTGCAGAGATGAGATCAATGAAAACAATTTTAAAATCTAAAATAGTAATGTAAACACATTCAAGGTCGTTTCCTGGTTTTGTAACAATTTCGAAAATTATAAATAACAAATAAACAATACAGAGAAATATAAGGCTTTAATCAAGAAAGAATCTTATATTTCAATAGACAATGATGAAAGAAAAAGGAGATTTCTAACAAGAGTTAATAATTAAGGAACAAAAGCTTTACAGGTCTTAAAATTGCTAAAGCAATTTCAGAGGAAAAACTGTAAATCATTTAACATCCAAACCAACCTGAAAATATAAATCAATGATGTATATAACTTCAAATTGATTACTTGTTAGAAAAACATTTAAAGGGAAAATTTAACAAAGTATAATAAACAGGGGAAGACACATAGTTACAATGTTGCAGGATCCAGAATCTTATTTGCGATTTATATTCCGATGTATTTCAAAACTGATATTACAAAAATGGCTCTCTCCAAAATTTTTGAATCCTTATCTCAGCTTTTCGAAACTATATTTATGCATTTCATTAAAGCTTCTCGTTGGTGACTAACCAACTTCCTAAAATTTTGGTTACATAAAAATAATGTCAACCGTTTACAATTTCTTTTAAAATTCTAATAATAAAAACATTTAAAAAGATTTTAAGCTTGCGTTGACGAACTTCCTTTCTCTGCTTCAACGCACTGAACACATTTTCCCAAAAAAATTATTAAGATCCTGGGAGCCTCGGGTATCTCATTTGCTTCAAATGAGAAAAATCTTCTTTGTAATTTGGGCAACTGACTTTCTATCATTCTTTCTGTGAATTTAACAGTTTTCAACCTTAAACTTGAATTCACCATCCACTTGTTGATCTTTGTGATGTTGATCAATTTGATGTTTGAAATCTCTGCTTTCTTTTCCTCCAGCTCTTCTCTAAACTTCAACAGGTGCTTGGCAATATTGACTTCGCCTAACAATCCAGAACAACCATCTGTTCCGATGTTTAATGAATCTTTTTCAAAGAGATTGAAGATTCCTTGGCAATCTTTATTAACTTCTCTTGTGATTCGTTTATATTCGTCCAACTTTGTTTCCCATACTTTAATCATTATATCCCCTTTAACCTATTCAGAAATAGATAATTTCTGAGTCTTTCCAATTTCTTCCTTCGATGAGAAAGCCACTGCTTTCTGAAAAGTTGTCCTAGCTGCTTTCGCCTCTCTTTCTTTCTGGAACACATTCTCCAAGGACTTATTTGATTCCTAAAAATAATTCTGGATTACTTCCAGATTCAAGAATACTTTCTGTTGTTCCTCCTCTATTCTTACATATATCTCTGATGCCTGTGTCTTGAAATTTTCAAGTTCAACTACCTGGTTAGCAATAGAAATAATCTTGTCTTGCAAATTTTTATTTTCTTCTCCCAGCTTTCGAACCTGTTCCTGTGTGACCTGTATTAAGTGTTTTGCCTCATCCAAGTCTTTATTTAATTTTTGGATTTCTTGCATATCTTTAAGTCTAGCTTGTTCTAGACCCTTCTTTATTCCCCAACTAATATTTCTTTCATTTTCTTTTAGTTTGTCTTGCAACTGGATTATTGCTTGGTCCTTCTGTTCAAGCAGAGTTGTTAAATTTCCTACAGAATACATGTTTGTTGATGCTATTATACCCATTGTACCTGCTAATTCTGTAGCAAACTCTCCATCCTTGAGTTTCTTTCCATCTATAATAACTCTATGTTTTTTAATCGTTCCTTCTCCTCTTGGATGAATTTCCTGTTTCAATACTGCTCTTCGCTTTTTACTAAAAACGTAATCCAATGGGGGGATTTCATCTCTTGAAATCGGCTCTAGATCACTGACATATAAAACTCCTTCATGAGGGATTCCGAAAGTCCAAGTTTTGTTGAAGTTGTTCCTCCTATTTTTTCTGGAACATTCTTCATGATTTCTGGAATTGTTTCTGGTTCTTTTCCCTTATCCATTCCTGATTCTTTTGCTTGATAACCTTCCGCATCTTGGGAAGTTATATCACTATCCTTCAACTTACCTTTATCATTTTTTTTACCCTGAGTATTAGTTTCCAACCCTGGAGGGGTTTCTTCCTGTTCTGGCGATGGGGTTGAAATTTCACCCTGTAAAATCTTTGGCAGGCAGCTTCGCCTATGGATTTGAAAAGATGCAAACCCAGCCTGTGAGTCAGGTGGCAAGGCCTGAACTCTGTTCAGCACTTCTTCATAAGACTTAACATCTTTAAAAATATCATCATAAACAGAGACTTCATGTTCATATGCCTTTAAATTACAATGTATGTAATGCCTACTTATTATTTGGTAGGGGTCATATTTTATGTGCTCAATATTCACTAGCTTCACTTCTTCCAATGACTCGGCCTCTACCTTAGAATGGCCTAAATTTGATAAAGGAAATTTCCCGACATGAACAGGGAAACATGGCCATGCTTTTTTCTGAAGTGCTTTTAATTCCAACCCGATACCACCCTTGGCTATCTGATGAGCTACTTCTCTGCATACCAATCTGTCTGGTAAGAATTTTGGGAGTGCGTGAGGGAGAATGGAACATCCATAGACCCTAATATAGGAAAAAAATTCCTCAATAAACCAATCGGTAACTGATTTAAGACTTTCTATGACTGCATCAGAAATGTGAGGGGGTTCGCATCCAAAAAATAATTTGTGCATAGGAATAATGACAAAGTGACAAACATCGTAAAAAACGTCTTTAGTTTTTTCCTCCCAAAGGGCTGAGTGGTTTTCATGAATGGGTTATGGGCATGAGATGCTCCAACTGTAATGCCCCCCACCTCTTAGAGAGGTGATTAGGAGACTCAATGGCCTGGACATTCCCACTAGGTCATAGTCTCACACTGCGGGGGAAGGTCAACTAGACTAAAGTTATATTTTTAAGTTGACTTGAGAAAGAAAAAGGATAAAACGAGTAAAAGATAACTCAACGGAAGAATAGAAGTTAACCCTAGGAGTTAACCTAACTCAACAGAGAATCAGAAGGAAAAAGTATAAGTAAGAGACTGGGGTGCACCTATTATTATTATGGTATTGGTATATTTCTTGTTAGTGCTCTTGAGCATTCAGTTTGGGGTTTGTTGTACAAACCCTTGTGAGCAACTCAATGGTGAAATATCCACTCACCTTGTTCCATAGCTTGGTCTTGGGGATGAAATATTCCTCCACACCATTCTATTCTCGGCATATTTCCTTCTAGAGCTTCAGAAGATAGCAGGTTCGTACTGTTGAGGAGTTTCCAGCAAGGGCATGCCATACCATTGAGGAGGGTTCAATTTAGCTATTCAGGAGGGCGCAATTCTCTTAGAAGATTCTGCAGTTGGAGAGGTTTGCCTTGGACGTTGGGTCTGAGACTTCAGGAGGAGGATCCCACTGCCCTGATCTATTACCGGACCGAGTTTGGGCTCAATTGGAGCATTCTTCCATCAGGGCCGAATTGTTGAGGGCGTCAGTCTCCACTTGGAGCGTGGTACTCTCCAGTTGGAAGGTTTGACATTCAGATCTGCTTGGTACTGATATTCATTACTTATCCAACCTTTAGAGGCTTCTTTGTATTAACGAGATCATTTTGTAGCAGCTCATATCTATTGTTTGTACGGCCATCTGAGGTTTATGTCAGATCGGCCATCTATTGTATTGATCCTACATTGCTTATAATAAAAGGGTCAGATCTTTGCTTGTGCTTCTATATCTTGAATGTATGATGATCTTCATGTGTTGAATGAATCTTGTATGCACTTAATAACTCAATAAACATCTGTACATTGACAAATCAATGGTAGTTAGTGATTCCTAGCCAAAATTTGGCTAGGGATCATTACACCAACTCCAATTCATTAATGGAAAGGGGGTCATAAAACAGATTGCATCCATAATATATGCAGACATATAAAAATACATTGGTTGTCCCTTTGACTTGGTTGCTTTGTAATTTAAAATTTCTTGTGTCAAGTTATCCGATAAAATTTTATGCCAATTAAAACTATTTCCTTCTGAAACTTCCTCTAGGAAGGGTACCCAGTCTGCATGAAAGTGACAGGGGTCTTTTCTCCCGAAAATTCTGCATAACATCATGGCTACATAAACCATATATTTGTTTAAGGAAGTTGTAGCATAAATCCTGTGAGAATCATCCCTAAACTTTTCTTCTGACCTTGCCCATCCTCTAATCATTTCGGGATATGTCTGGTCTGCCTCAATACATTCCTTTCTTTGAAATTCAACTAAAAATTCAGCATTAAAGGTGTGTTTATAATTCGGTGAGAGTTTATACATTACTTGAATGTGCTCAGGTCGAAATGAGCTGACGATAGCTCCTTGATCGTTCTGAATACTCCCTGTTGGATATCTACCTTATACAGAGCCTAGCCGACCATCTCCGTATATGCCACCAGCCTCGGACGCGCAGCAACCTTATGAAGTTCAGACTCAGCAATGTCCCGGACATGATTTTCGGAATCAGGGTCTGCATTCTTTAACTCATC
Organism: Picea engelmannii; assembly: GCA_009831015.1. Classification (NCBI taxonomy): domain Eukaryota; kingdom Viridiplantae; phylum Streptophyta; class Pinopsida; order Pinales; family Pinaceae; genus Picea; species Picea engelmannii. The sequence goes on from ML798860.1 coordinate 240,034, forward strand.
CTCCAACAATTCAGATATTTGAGCCCATGNGTATGGTGTGTGGAGTAGTATCAGAGATAACATCACCTTCCTGTGTGTCTTCGTTTTTCTTCGGTGCCTTTTTAGGTGCCGTGGCTCTGCGTTTGACTTAAAAACCTGTTACAGAAGATGGATGAACGAGCTCAGCTTAAAATGAAAATACAGATGTTCAAATGTTTTACTTTGAATACATTTTAAAGCATGACAGGATTTAAATAGATGTCATGAATTTAAAGCCCTTAATGCGAAAGATATTTTTGAAGATATGCATTTAATATCCGTACTTAGGCGCTCTCGGCGTTTCAAATAAAACAAGAAACTTGCTTAATCGGAAAACGAAGCATTAATGAACACTTACCGAAAGATTACCTTTAAACCTGTTTTAGAAAGAATATTTATTAGTGTTAATTATAGATTAAATCTGAAAACATGACTTTTCGGGGTTTCGGCAATCTTGATGTCGAAAGGTATGTCATCGGAAAAACCCGATCGCCGAAAATGCGAAATCGCGATATCTTATTTAATATTTAAACGTTTTCAGTATGTTGATTAACTGATATTTGACCCTTTCAGGATTTCGTTAATCGGAATTCCGGAAATCGGGATTTCGGGAAACCTGATGACATGAGACGTGCTCTCACGGAATCGCGAATCCCGAAATCGCGAAATCGCGATGGCCTGTTTCTTTTAAACATGACTTAACTTATCTTAATTAATTAAATAATCAATATTAAAGCCAAAACAAAATTATTTTAGTTTTAATCGTGAATTATGAATCGGGATTTCGGGAAATATGATGACAGGAGACGTGTTCTTACAAAACCGCGAATTCCGAAATCGTGACATAATTATCTTAACTCTTAAATTTCCTTAAAAAGAGAATTAATTAATTCATGTTTTAATTAGGACTTAAACGTATCAGGAAATCGAGGATCGCGGTTTCGTGATTCAATTAGCATCGAACATTTGTTTACAGAAAACTCTGAATCCCGATTTCTTTCACGTTTAAATTATAAAAAAAAAATCACAAATTTTGAATTACAACCCATTTTAAATAATTTTTCAAAGAGCGTCGGAAAGTTTATATTTTTGTAAAAATTTTCCCGTATTTATTCAAAAATAAATGATAAAAAGGCGTCGCGAATTTAGAAATGACAAAATTCTTATTTTAAGAAATCCAAAACCCGAAAAACACAAAAAATAAAAATCTAGGCCTTAAGGATTAAAGATTTTAAGATCTTTTTCAACACCATGATTCGGAAGAAATCACGAGCATAGTTTCTCTTCTCTATGGCAAGCTCATTAAAAAATGAAACAGAGGTTTTGAGCATAGTTATTTTCCTGTGTCAAGCTCGTTAAAAATGAAACAGTCATCTCTCTTAAACCTTCTTTTCATCCACCCTTCTCCTTTTTCTCATCTATCAGAGAAACTGGTGACAACCTCGAAGTTGGTGAATGAATCGAAGCTTGGAGGGCATGTCTCCAGCCTTTGATGATCATTCTGGAGTTAAGTCGCTAGCTTTCATGCTGGGGGCATACCGAGCTTAGTCTTTGTTCTTTCTCATGCTCGTAAATACATGAGAATGCATCCGGGTAGACTTTTATCTCTTTTTCGGACCTGTATGGATACACGAAAAAGGAACCCCCTGGAGTCATCTTTAAACTCTTTTCAGACTCTCTAAGTATGGAAATATTGTCAAGTGATCTTGCTTCCTTTCACGCTCGTTAAAAGGTTCGAAAGGGCGTCTTTTGAGTGGTAGTTTATCTCTTTTTCGGCCTCGTGAGACTAACTGTACGAAAAAGGAACTAAGAGAGTTCTCTTTTAAGTGTTTTTCCAGACTCTATAATCATGAAAAACCTTTGAGTTTTCTGTCTTTGGACTCGCTAAAACAAACATCGACAGGCCCATACGGGACCGAACCCTTACTTCTTCCAAATCGTTAAACAAAGGAAGAGGAACTTACCAAAGGTGAGTTTTATTGAGCATGTGTTATCCTCCTCAAGCTCGTTAAATTAAAAAGAGGTACTCATCTATCTGGATGGGGGAAAATTTGAAAGAAGCAAGCCAAGCAGTCTCTTGAGAACATTACCAAGTAATTCTTAGAGTCACCCTTGAACACGGCACTTTGTCTTTTGCACGCATTATAATCCGTTGAACCTCTGCACTGAGCCAATCCTTTGAGTTTCTTTCACTCCTTTGGGTCACCCGACGAAAGTCACAGTATCCACTGCATCATCAAGTTTTGGTCCATGTCATGTTTTTTTTGTTGTGCCTCAGTGTTCAAGGGAAGTATCTGCCTTGAGAGTCAGCCATCACAAATATCTTGTCTCAATACCTGTGTCAGTCCATGTTCATTTGATCTGCCAATTACATCTCTATGTCCATTTCTTGTCGTTGATGGGGGATACATCAAGGCCCTCCTTCGACGAGCCTATTCTTGTCGACTTCAACACATTATCCAGGAATCAGACTTAGAAACTAGTTAGTACTTTGGGACCTGCATGCCTCAATGGCAGGCCTCCTCATGTCCGACAGCAGGTTTACACCATTGACCTCTGATCGGATGATTCCACGGATGTTCAACTCCAGCTCATCCATTCACATTCGTTGGAATGTACTAGAGTACCTTGGGAATCATTGACATTAAAGGTGATCTCCCTCGTGCTTTTTAACGGTTTACATCATTGACCGGTAATCAAGTGGTTTCTGCCATGTTCGACATCGGGACATCTATTCACATGGTTAGATTCGTACTACATCAGGATCGGTAAGAAGACCATGGGTTGAGTGATCACTTTGATATGTACTTTTCCCAGGTTGCGAAGGAGTTTCTCTTGAACAATGACACATATATTGTTACATAGATCCACTTTGTATTGGTCGTGGCTATGTCTTGTCATCTCGTAGATCCACTGTGTATTCTTCGTGGCTACAATCAATTCATGTCATCAAAGTATAGATCCAGAGTGTATTTTCAGTGGCTATACCTTTTTATCAATACAATTATGGATCTGCAGTGTATTTTATGGCGGCCATATCTTGCAAGTCTTGATCACCCAAGCATAGGTATGCCTGCCTTGGGTTTGAAAAATGTCATAATATTTGTTGGATGCTTGTGTGCAGCTTTTGTCAGGTTCTCTGCGTCTATACCCTTGCTTGAAAGTCTACAAATCATTTCAGTTATCAGTTCATGTCTTCTAACTTCATACTTTGGGGGGAAATCTGTTACACATCAAAAATACTCACTTTGATAGTGTCACAAGTGTCGTCATTACAAAGGTCGCAAGTTTCGCATTTTGCTCACAAAGTCGCAAGTGTCGCAAGTGTTAAAGAAATCATGCTACCATGATGCCTATGTCGTGCCTATAACAACATGAGGAGGACACTTGAAACACCTCAAACACTTGATTTGGAAGAGGAGGAAAGGTTAATTGGACTCATGAACCTTTTTACATCTGAAAGCACCTCAAAAACTGAGCTTTTGGAGGAGAGTGCTCCCCTATACCTCTTCTGGGAGCGTTGGCGCTCCCCCCTACACTGTCTGGGAGCGTTATAAAGCTCCTCTGGCCCTTTTGAGGGAGCGCTATGGATTTTGAGAGTGCTCTCCCCTAAATCCTACTAGGGAGCGCTACAATGCTCTGATGGTCCTTTTGAGGGAGCGCTACCTATTCTGGGCAGTAGTTAAGTTGTTGAGATGAATGGGGGAAGCATCTTTTCATTCTTAGAAGGAAGTTGAGCTCGAATCCCTAGTCCAGCCATGATCTTAGGGCAGATCCTCAACTAAAGGAGGAAAATCCTCACCTTCCCCAAGGATATCTCAAGTTGTTGAGCCTCTCCAAGGCTATATAAGCAAGCTTTATAATGGTGAAAGAGGACTGAAAAGGGAGAATCACACCAAACTTATGATCTTATAAGTGGTGCTAGAACAGAGATATTTTGGAAGCAAGAGACCTATGATCTCATAGGGAGCAATCGGTGAAGCTATCATCATTCGGATCATGGATCTTTTGAGCAAGGGGTAGACAAGGAGGACTTGATGAAACTGTTGCAATCCATCTACGGCTGTAAGCAATGTTTTGTCCTCATTAATATAATCTGCTTGGCCTGTTTATTTCTAATTCATGTTCAATCTCACATGAATTTGTCTCTTTAGTAGATAGACCAATTTCGGACTAATCTTGATAGAGTAGGAAGTGGTCATACTTTGTTTGTCTACAGGGCTTATCGAGGAGCAAAAGATTGGAGCTCAACTCGAAGCGTGCAGGGACAAACATTGATTAAAGGTACTCCTCTTCTCCTTCCTTCTCACACACTAGTCCACCTAGATCTAAAAGGAAGTCAGTGACCATGATAAGCACTTTCTATCTCAGAGTTAAGAGTCTAGCTCTTTGAGGAGATCTACCTATCCGCAGGGAGATTTTCCCTCAACAGGGTTTATTATTTAGATCCATATACTATGAATTGTGATTGCAATGTACTATTACTCACGGGTGCGTATTTATCTTTGATGGTTTATTTCCTGAACAACACAATCGTATTCCATAACAATGTATTAACTCATTCATTAAGCATAACAATTAACTGTTGAAAGCAACAAAGATATACGTGAATTCATCACATTACACAGATATTACCGTGGTTCATCCCCTCCTGGGATACATCCACAAATATTTGGCTCTTGGCTCTTTTGTTATGGTAGTTCTACATCTCCAGCGTCGCGCACTTACTATCCCCTCATATGGGTAAGATCTGTATGAGGCGAACTAGGTCGCACCAGGCTCCATATCCTGCGATCTAATCCTCAGAATTTTCTTCTCTCCTATGTTCTTATCTCAACAGCTTACAAAAATGGTTCATATCATTATTACATAACACATCAACTCGTACATAACTATGATAGAATATTACAAAAACCGAACTAATACAAAAGAGAACCAACCTCTATATGATACCTGCGTATATCTATTTATATATATCGGGCTCTTTATCCATTTACAATGTATTACCAAAACCCTAACCCTACCGACATTAGGTCTTCCTCCCATGCACGCCTGATGTTCTTCCTCCAGCTGTTGCTTTCCTTGTGCACGCTTTCTTACATGTGCGCGTGTTGTGTTACCTTCCAGCTGTAACTTTCGTTTCTGCACACTTTCTTTCCCACGATCATCCTTC
>ML798860.1:249566-273607 GCA_009831015.1 Picea engelmannii
CTGTAAGAGACTTTGTGAAAATGTCTGCAACTTGATCTTCTGTAGGGAAAAAGAGCACTTCAATAACTTGATCATGAATGAGCTTTCTGATGAAGTGCATGTGTAGCTCGATGTGTTTGCTACGTTGATGTTGAACTGGGTCTTTGGTGAGCTTGATGGCACTTTGATTGTCACACCAAAGGCTGGTCGGATGCTGGTGCTAGAATCCAAACTCTAAAAGGATCTGTCGAAGCCACGGGGCTTCCTGACTTGCATTTACCGCTTCTCAGTACTCTGCGTCTACTAAAGAAAGTGCAATAGCCTGTTGTTTCTTATAGGCCCAAGTAACAGGTCCTAAACCAAGGCTGAAAACATAACATGTAGTAGACTTTCGATCATCAGGGTCGTCGACCCAATCTGAATCAGTGAAACCAACCAATAAAGGAGTCCCCCCTAAACTGTAATGTATCTCGAACTGAACTGTACCACGAACATAGCGAAGTGTTCATTTAGCTTCTTTCCAATGGCTTTCATGGGGTGTTTGCATATATCGGGCAACAAGACCAACAACAAAGGAAAGATCAGGACAGGTATGAGTCAATTATAAGAAGTTACCAACTAACTAATGGTATAGGGTGGCATCAACTTCAGGAGAAGTATAGGTGGCAGAAAGCTTGACTCCAAAATGGAAGGGAGGAGGGGTTGGTTTACAATCGTCCATGTGAAAGCGATGAAGAAGGTCACAAGCATACTTAGACTAGGAAAGAAAAATTCCTCCATTGGTTTGCAAAACTTGGAGGCCAAGGAAATAGTGCAAAAATCCTAAGTCTGTCATTTCAAATTTCTTCTTAAGGTTGGTTTTCACATGGTTTAAAAGTTTTTAGTCACTATGAGATGGCTTCCTACTTTCTTGGTATAGACATTAGGATCAGAATGGCATCTAGAGAATCTAGTGGCAATAAGAAAGCTATCCATTTTGGCATACCAAGCTCGAGGAGCTTGCTTGAGACCATAAATATATTTCTTGAGGCGACAAACAAGGCTAGAGTCATTCTAGACATAGCCAGGAGGTTGTTCCATGTAGATTTCTTCTTGCAAATCTCCGTGCAAGAAGGAAGATTTAACATCCATCTGATGGACCTCCCATTTATGTGAGGCAGCAAGGGCAAGAACAAGGCGGATGGAATTCATTTTTGCTACAGGGGCAAATGTTTCATTATAGTCAATTCCTTCAACTTGGGAAAATCCTTTGGCAACTAACTGAGCCTTGTGTCTTTCAACACTTCCATCTTATGCATACTTAGCTCTGTAGACCCATTTTCCTCTAACAAGTTTTCTTCCTTTTGGAAGAGGTACAAGATCCCAAGTATCATTTGCAAGTAAAGAACGATACTCTTCATTCATTGTTGTATCCTAATTTGGATGACCTGAAGCTTCTGCAAATGTCTCTGGATCATGAGTTTTTGAAACTTGAGCCAAAAAAGAAAAGGCTCGTTGGAACTGTGAACGTGTCCGACGTTGATCTGAAGGATCATCGACAAGATCACCAGTTGCTTCTCGTGTTGAATGGACCCATCTAGGAAGCGGTGGAGTTGGTGCTGGTTCAAGCTCAAAGGACTCATCTGGAGGAGGGTGAGCAAGCGGAGGTGGATTTTCATCCTCACTGTCATCGTCCAAAGAAGAAACCAGATCATAAGAAGGCACAAATGCCGAAGATGGCTTGCAAGCCGAAGAAGGCACAATCGCCGAATTAGGTTCACGGGCCAAGATATTTTCATCAAATTTAACATCTCTTCAAATAATAATTTCATTACAATGTGATTGAAGAAGTCTGTAACCTTTGACATCTTCAGAATAACCAACAAATACACACTTCTCACTTTTAGGCTGCAATGCTTTCCTTTTCTCATTAGGAATGTGAGCCCATGCTATACTGCCAAATACACGGAAGTGACTTACATCTGGTTTAATTTTAGTCCAAGCTTTTTCCGGTGTTATATTTTTAACAGCCTTTGTGGGAGTGCGATTTACTATGTAATTTGCACAGTTGATGGCTTCCGCCCAATACTTTAGACTTAATCCCTTAGATTGGATCATACAATTAGCCATTTCTTTTAATGTGCAGTTCTTTCTCTTAGCAACACCATTTTGTTGTGGTGTATATGGAACAGTGTGTTGCATTTGGATTCCTTGTGTAGTGTAGTGGCTTGTAAAATTATTGTTCACATATTTGCATCCATTATCTGTTCTTAACCTTTGAATTTGATGTTCAGATTCTTTTTCTACAAGGGCCTTGTAGGCCAAAAACTTGTCAAAAACTTCACTCTTGAGTTTTAAGAAGTAAACCCAAGTACGTATGGAAAATTCATCCATGAAATTTAAGAAATACTTGCACCCAGAAAAAGAAGGAGAAGAAAGTGGACCACACAAATCACTATGAACAAGCTGCAAAGGACCCGAGGCATGCCAAGAGGCACGTTTGTCAAAACTATCCCGATGATGTTTGTCGAGAACACAACAAGCACAAACACCATCTCTGCATGAAACAAGAGGAAGACCAGTCACCCTTTGTTGATTACATAGTTGTTGCAATGAGCGATAGTTTAGATGACCAAACCACTCATGCCAAAGTTTGCTCAAGTCATCGCTATGAGCAAAAAAAACTGATGAAAAAGTTTATGATCCAAAGTTTTCAAACTTGTACAACCTGGTAATATCATCAGCAGTTCTAGTTGCAAGAACATGCTTAGGATCTTTTAGATCCTTGATTACAACTTGGTGAGGTGAAAACTTGACGATTTTACCTTCACCTGAATGAGTGATTTGATATACTGATAGAAGGTTACAAGAAAGACTCGGAACACATAATACATCATTGAAATGACCATTATCGACCTGAATTGTTCCAGATCCTACAACACTAAGAGATCTATCATCACCAACAAATATTTTCTTGGTGTTACATTCATTTAGAGAAAAAAATGTGGCTTTATCCTTAGCCATATGATAAGATGCTCCTGAATCAATAAGCCACTCATAAGAAGAAGAAGTAGTAGTAGAATTTGAATTGAAGGAGAAACCAGAAGTAGAAAGTGCATGTCTGTGAGAAGAAGAAGTAGAATCAATACTGATGTTGTGTTTCTTCATCGTTGCTTCTAAAGCTGCCATCTTCTTGAAACATTTGGACTCATCATGACCATCTTTATCACAAAAGTTGCAATGTAATTCTTACTTTTATATTTTTCTCCTTTATCACCAGTAGGAGCTGAAGCTGTCTGAGCAGGTTTGGGACCCTTATGTTGTTTGTTGTTGTAGAGAGGATGTTGCTTCTTGGGATACTTGGGTTTATCTTTCTACTGGGCAACTAAGGCTTTGTTGGAGGGACCTGCAGTGTTGATCACCCCAAATTGTACAAGCTTATCTTCTTCTCGAATCAAAGAAGCACAAAAGGACTCAAGAGTAAGTTTTTCATAAGTTTCTTCCCCTAGAGCCTCTCTCATGGCATAAAATGTAGATACAAATACAGAATATGCACTACCTAGCTTAGAAAGAATAAGATAGATGGAACGCTCTTCCTCCATCTTTATCTTACATTCTTCACATAAAATTCTGAGTGTTTTAAACCTAGATAGATAGTCTCCAAGGCAAGAAAAATCATTTGGACTTAAGGTCAGTATTTGATTTTCTAACTGTTGTGCTTGAATAATATTGAGTTTACCAAACACATATTCAATTGTGTCCCAAGCTTCTTTGGGGTCATCAATATCTTGAAGGTGGTACCTTAAATCAGGAGAGATGGAAATTATGATTATTCCACGTGCTTCGTCGTTCCAATTATCCCACTTGGCTTTCTTATCAGCATCAGTGGGTGCTTTTTCCTTTCCCAAGGTAATCTAGTACAAGCCTTTACTTCTTAATAAATCTTCCATATAAGATTTCCATTGGAAGTAGTTGTTGCTGGTAAGAAAGATAGTACTTGTAGAAGCCATATTAAAGATGCAGATAATATGGATTTAAAAACTGAAACTGATGATCTAGATGGAAAGAACTCGAAAAGTTATGCGGTTTAAAAAAAAAACGGCATTGAAAATGGACTTCCGATGTTAGAGTTATGCCCTTTTTAAAAAAGGCACAATCGATAACCAAATGACCACGTGATTGTGTAAGTTTCTTTATGAAGTTACCCACTTTTATAAAGAGAAGTGGGGATCAATTTTACAATGAAGTTACTTTATAATAGAAAAGTTGCATGCAAAATAAATAACTCTAAAATAAAATATTAAAGCTACTTATAGTGATTCACTTTTATACTTGAAGTGAAATACACTTTACAATTTCAGCATGAACTTTTTCAAAAAAGGTAACAAAAGAGAGACTTGAACTCAAGACCTCTTACTTAATAAAGCAACTTTTAACCAAATGATCTAGAAAAACATATTGTAATATTCAGAAGGAGGATTGGGGGTGTTGTTGTTGTTGTTGTGGAAGACGGCCTTGGAGAGCTTGCTAAAAAAAAACTCTTTTCACACAAGAAAAAGATTTCGCTTCTCGATGACAACAAGGGTTAGATCTCAGTTAGCTTACCCGGAAGATGCACCTTTTCCTATCTGTTTCTGATTTGTCGAGATATCACAGGGCACGGGGCAAAGAGCATACGCAGATCTAAAAGAGTAGCAACTCGGAAATAAATAAAACAAAACCAAAATAAAACCAAAATACTACTCTGCAAAAAAATTTAAAAAATGCATATTCAAGCTTTATACCTCCGGATCTGACTGTAGTGGTCGTATCTTGGGCAAACGGAAACCTTTTCGAGTGAAAAAAAAAAGTGTTCCTGACTGAAAAGAGCACTTCGGAAGCAATGGAATAGTCCTCTCAGCCCAGAAATGCATGAAAATGACAGAAAATGGAGATGAGGCAACTCGGCTTCACGGTCTCAATCTACAACTGGAGCGGGTCTTCAAACATGCTCTGATACCATGTTCGACAACACAGGTATTCCAATAGAGGATGAACACCTTCAATAAACACTCACATAACCAGATCAAATATCAACACACCGACGTTTTCACGTGGTAAAACCCCTACGGGGAAACATCCACGGCCCCAGCCAACGCGGCCACTTGGAGCAGTTTATTAATGCAAAGAAAAAGATTACAGAGAGATTTTACAAGAGATTTTCTCACAATCGATCATCGAAAAATGACCCTCCATGCTCTTTAAATAGAGATCATGGACCAATCGGGTGTTAAGCCATGGATCATTGGACATTAAGATCGAAAAGAGTATGAACCGTCAGATCACTCTATGTCGGGAATATATCGTGACCGTCAGATTTCCTAACTACAAATACATACTAATGCATACTAAAGAAACACTAGAAAACACACTTTTACCTAACGACACAATATACCAAGTAGATCTTACTAACTCCTAAGTGTCTAAATATCCTAACAGTCCTTTCTTCTTTTCCACCTTTAGAAAGATCTTGTTGTCAACAAGAGGATTTAGCTCTTTAAGGAACTCAGAAAATGAAAGAATGAAATTCAGAAATCTCAATATGAAACAAGAGAAAACATTATCATAATTGTTTCTCTCTAATTCCTCATGTCTTATGTGTCCTTCTATTCTTCCTTTTTGTAACGTCCGCGAGCATCAACCCCGCTGTTAGGCAACGCTACTACGCGAAAACATTCTCATACTTATATATATATAACATGCATCATATCAAATTAACACATTTAACTAAACAATATAGAGTAATCACAGGATTACTGCTAACATACAGAAATAATGGAATTAACAGTAATTCATGATTGCAATGGAATACATGATAATATTGCAAGCATCACAGACATGCATTTTAATTGAAATTAAACACATAATGATACTTATCTTTGAAACTATAGTGAATCCACCAACTACATACAGACCTTCCATGAACTTCCCAGCCTTAGACCACGATGTTGATCACGCTCAGCAGTGGGTCACCCCTGAGCTGGGACCAAGCTCCACCCTGGGCAAGGGAATCCTAGACTAGGTTGAGGTTACAGGAAAACAGCACAGAGAAACCGGAAGGATTCTCTCTAGGAGCCTTCTTACGCCCACTACTCACAGACTCTCATTCCCCACATGCATGTTCCACATGGGAGTATACACCTTCACAAGAACAGTCCATCGGTGCTTCACCTCCCTCTCTGGGTCTCGAAAACATGCCGGATCAGGAATTCTCAGAGCTCTGTAGTTGGTGTTGGACTCTCTCTGGTAGAAAATCACTTCCCATCAGACTCTCTCACCTGGAGAGAGCTGCTCACGGACCTGACAACCTGCCTCTTCTACCACGGGCCTGACAACCCACTTCTTCAGCACACTCTTTGACTCAATTCCAACCGGGTGAGGGCAACCGCAACAACATCAGCACTCAGTTGACACAAGGATGACGACCACAACATAAAATGGGCATAGGCCCGAAAATGGCAATGGCCAGATGCTAAGACACAACACACTCAAGCGATTACCCAGGTGTCAAGTTCCACAGAAGACATAGACAGTTCACGGATTTCGGGTCTCTGGTGCATGCATGAATATTTGAAAAGGTCGAATACAGAGGCCACAGGATTCATAGGAATACCCGGTAGGCTTCCTGGTACTCATTTTCAAGAATGCATGACAAGAAAATTAAGCAGAGGTCTCACAGTTTCAGACGAAAGATCGGGAAAAAACTGGCAGAACGAACCCAGACTCAAATGGTTTAGACAGTCGACAGCAGAATGGAGGACGAACCCCCATCACGACTCAATTCTTGGGTTAAATTTCATGTGCCTGGGCCGACACATGTCACCCATGAAGCTGCATGCCCTCCATCAAGTATGTGTTCCCTTTTGCATACGTTGGAGCTGCATGCATTGCCTCTCCCAGGACTTAGGATAAAAACATGTATTTCACACAACTTTGGAATAATAATAAAATATTATTCTCAAGGACTTAAGCCCCTAAGCTTAGCCCCTCTTTCCAACATTTCAAACCCTTTTTCCCTTACCCACCCTGTGGAAGCTTAGTCCCCCATCACTCTTTCTTCGTGGTCAGTCTACACACAATGATGTTTAATCTTTATTAATGTTCTGCATATTACAAATACAAAAATAGGCTCCTGACCTTTAACACTTAGGCTCTCCGACCTAATAAACACATAAGCCCACCAGCTTATCAATACTTGGCTCACCAGCCTACAAAACATGATTTACAATTCATAAACATGATTACAATAGGGCTCATCCTTGGGGATATTACACTTTTATTCTCTAGAAGGTAATTCCTCAAGTAGTTGAACTACTTTTAGTTATTTAAGCTAAATAAATTTAATTAATAAATAGGACAAGTAACTTAATGGTGAGGATAATTAATAAATACTAACTAAATAGGTAGGGTCCCCCTCTATTATGCACCCTTTATTTCAATAATCAATAATAGCTTTTCCTTGACGCTCCATCATATAATCATCAAATAAAAGTCAGCATCATATAACATCCCATAAGCATGCATTTAAAACACCATGGAATAAATCACTTGTTTCTCCCATAAATAAAACATGATATTTTAAAGTTTCAAAAATAAATATCATGGTTCTACCATCTATCCCAAAAATAGAATCATAATAAACATAATCAAAATAGCCCAGGGAATTTCTTTTTGAAAAAATCTTCTCTTTCCCTCATGAAGTCCTCATATTGAGACTTCTTTTCTTCCAACTGGGTACCTCTAGATGCAAATAATTTAAACTTCTCTTGCCACTACTTGTTAATTTTATCTTCAACTGAGAAGAGGAAGAGGAGTTGGCCATGCTGGTAGAAGTAATAGGTATCTTGCCTTTGTCAATTTGAGAACCATGAGGAGTAGTTTTTTATCTTTTCGAGGAGGAGGAGTAGGCATAGATTTATTTGTAACAACAATGTGAACTAGTAATATTGGATGAAACAGAGGTGAACGAAAATATGCATTAGTAACAACAGTTTGAACTGGTGGAGGAGGGGGTCAATGGGACATTGATTGACACCGGAAGAAGGATTGATAGGTATATTACCCCATCCATCATTATGAGGTTGTGCAGGTGATTCAATAACATTAACAATACCAGGGTGAGGCTGCAAGATAACATTAGGGGGTGCTTGGGGTTATGGCAAGGCATGTTTTCCACCAAGATTTAAATGCCCAGTTTGGATCAGCCGTTGGAATTTTTTGGAGTCATCATCAAAGTGGATAACGAACCTTAATTTCTTATGCCCCCAAAGTTGTCAAAATGTTTAGGCTCTCCTCCTCTTATTCCTATATTTCCCTCTCTATTGCTACCTCTATTGAAAAATATCATCTATGTTCATCATAGTCAAGTTAGTACATGCATAAGACACGGTGAGATAAAACATCTAAAACAATTTGTCATCATGATAAAATAGGCTCTGACATAACACAACCATGCAAAACAAATGAGAAGTGAAAAGAAATAATGAAAACAGGGACAAAATTTCAACTCTTAAAACATCCATTCAACAACGGTCAAGTCTGAAATCCATAAATGTTGATTACTACTTCAATACAGAAGATTGTCCAAGTTTTATTTCAAAACATGTATGCAAGTGTTTATCAGCCCAAAACATTCTCAAATTTTTTCAAACCATTTAATTCTACTTTTTATCGTGCTAATTACATTAAGTTGTATCTACTTCCTATGCATATTATTTAATTATACAGATATGAAAGAAATGGAAAAATGAATTTAATGAAAGGGACTTTGGGAAATGATTAATGTAAAGTGAAATGGAAGATGGGAAATAGATCTATATAATAAACATATGACTTCCTTTATTCAACTTACAATGTTATCAATTGAAGACGTCTTTATTGCCTCTGAATTTAACCAAATCAAAACAAACCATTCCAAAAGTGTTTCCAAGCCATATCACATCGTTCGTACATGTTGTAAAAAAATCTTGCCTTTGAAAATGTTGATCATATATCCCAAACTATGTCATTTTTGGTGTATATATTTCATTTTAAACAGGGATGATTTTAAGGATGGAAATTTATATTAAAATGTAGAAACTTGGGCTAATATTATTAGTCCTTAATATAGAAAATGTAAAATGTTTGGCGATAGTTTTGTAAAAATATTCAAATTTCTAAGGATTTTATATAGATTATATAAAATATTGGCGATTTTTGAGGCAAAATAATTTTATTCTCTGGAATTTGGGCAAATCATTTTTGGAAAAAATAGAAATTGGCGAATCTTTTTTTGGGAAAAAACATGGAAAATTAGCTCATTTGTGAAATTTAGCCCCTAAAATAATCTATGATTTTAATTACACGGACATGGCAAAAATAAAAACATGAATTTAAATGAATGGGATTTGAGAGAATATCTTATGAAAAATGAAACTAGTGAAGGGACAATGAGTCTATATAATCATCCCTATGTATTTCATCATTTCGCTTTCTTTTTTCCAACCAACATATGAGTATAAATGTTAATCATTCTTAATAATCAATCATATGCATGTTATATTATGCATAAGCTTTTAATATCCATGATCATCCAAACATACTCATAAATAATCATAATGTCTCTGGGTAAACCTTCATGGATTTATTGTTGAGTCTATGTTACTTTATGCTCAAACTGAGAGCCATAATCACAAATAAAACCATAGAATAATGTCCCAAAATAAACATAAAATTCAATATATTGTGTGTTTTCATTCTTAAATATGGCCATAGCCCATTCCAAAAGTATTCAACGCTGCCAAATCATAATATGATAGCCAATCAACAGACCATAGAAAATAATGAATGTATATGAAACTTGAACAGTTTTTGGTGAGACCATAGTAATTTTGTCAACTAAATACCTCGATGGTTTGAGGAAGTGATGTGAGGAGGCACAATAATTTAGTTGGAAAAACCTCAAATGTTTAAATCTGAGAGACCCAAGTTCGGGTTGGTGAATTTGCAGTCATAGAGATAGATTCGAAACCCATTATCTTTATAACTATCATAATCAGGCTTGTCATGAACAAACTTGACTGTGAAATCCATTTATCACTTCTCTTAATCTTAAAATGAAATGAAGAATATGTCAACATGCATATGAACTCCAAACTTTCACCAAATGACTTATGTCGGAAGAAACGGGAAGAAGGAACAAAAGTTTGAGTGGAAGGGACATATGTTGAAAGTAACTGAATGAACTCAAGTTTGGATCTATAGAACTCAATACAAGATTGGGTTTTGAACTTTCATCGTTAAATCCGCTAAATCCATGAGGAATGCAATGGAATACCCATGAAGAAAAATTTGGTTGTAGATAACGCCATAGTCATTTATAAAATTCATAGCTAAACAACCAATGTGAGTTCAATTCATACTTAAACATAACACTGTTAACCTAACCCAGTAGCTTTTATTTGAAAAAGAATCATACGACAACACCTTATGTGACCAAGAATGAATATAAGCTTTGGGCTTATTCACTACATGCATAAAATGGGTTTGAATCAACTATTACCATAACATAATTTTACCCAATATTATACAGAACAGAAGCAAGGGTAGATTTGAAAATTGAACACAAATTTTGACCCGCATTCGAAACCCATTTCCAAAGATTCAGTAGTAACCCGTAAAATCGCAAAGCATGTCTATAATGAACCCATAAACTTTACTCACAAAAAATGAACAGGATTGTTTCTATAATGTGCAGGAAAACATAATAAAGAGAACTCAAGTTTGAACCTCGGCTGCATGCTAACCAGGGGTTTCCCAAAATCCTTATTTCCTTTAAAAATTGATATGGAAAGTGCGAGTATAGAAGATGAAAACATAGATAATATCATCTTTCTTAAATAAAAATCTTTTTTCCTTTTCATTTTCCTTTTAAGAAATGACAGAGAAGGGGGGAAAGAGACATTTGTGCACACAATCATGCTAAAACAGAGCCAAATATAACCATATTTAAGACAAATTCACAGTAGAAGTTGTAAAACAGATTTTTCGCTCATACCTTGTATAATGGCATGTTTTAAAACAGAGTTGAATCAGTTATGGAAACCACCAAGAGAGAAAAGTTAGCCAACGGAGCTCAAAGCCTCTTTCCTCAACAACCAACAAAACAAATGATCCAAAACCAAGGCAGGAAGGAAGAGATATTGCGTGGGACTGTGGAGTAAATGCCCACATCCTAGTGCTTTCAATGCAATGGAAACTTAGTCATGTCACCACCCAACAAACATTGCAAAATATGCCAACTCAACGATCATAAAACTCTTCAAGTTATGTGAGTTTCTCCCGAGGCATGTCATGTCATCCACATTAAATGCATATACCCTCAAAAAAAGGCTAGCATTGTATACCACATGAAATATCAACCAATTCAGGTGACCTTATATAATATGTGCAATAACCATCAAACGCCAACAATGAGTCGTGGACTGTTTGCATATGTTAGCCATTACCAAAGTCTCAAATCATGTATTATGGTATAACCATATGTTGGTTGTAATGAACATCACTTTATATAGTGTCACTTCAACAGGATGCCTTAGTGATGAACCCCAAAATTTTCAAAAATTTAGTTCAATGCACCCCTCATAACTATAATATATGCTCATGAATTCTATGGTTGAAAAACCATGTTTGAGTAATAATTCCTTTTCAAAATATTATAATGCAATGCCCAAGCTAATAAAAACTTATAGTAATACTTTTACAAAGTATCAAATCGTGTAGCTCTGATATGTTTGTTTATTGACAAAGTACTTATTTGATTTGCCATGGATCACAACATGTTTGTATTTAGTATGGATTGGGCGTGCACCATTTTTTGAAATTGAAGAACAACCTTGTATGTGGTTTGAATAGGAATGAAAATTCTTAAAGAGACCATCAAAACTACTTAATGAAATAACATTCTTTCATCTTTCCATCGCAAGGAAGTCATCAAGCATCATAAAATAAACCTTGAACCATTCAACATAGTGTAACATTGTTGAGTAGTGTATCATTTCAAACATAATCTTATGTTTAGGAAAAGCTTAAAAACCAACACTTTTGCATTTTCTCCTTGGGGACCCCACCTATTAGCTATATAATAACTATAATCATAGGCTTCACAATACTTTCTGAGATTTTAATAATAGGTGATGATATTTTGAGTCAACATCTAGCAACTCCACAGGGAAGTCTGCTTATAGCAGGCTTAGAACTCATAATTTTATGGTTATTGTTTTGAAAATGGAAGTCAAGTTTACTGACGTCTTCTTCTTCTCAAATAACTTTGTTAAATTTTTCTGATATTCTCTTGAAATGACTCACTCGTGGAGGGAAGCATGGGAAAAGAGAAAAGGGAAAGAATTGAAATCACTAAGTTTAACAAGACATTTTGTAGGTACAACAAAAACTACATAAGTAGTGTTGCGAACCGAAAGCCATTCATAAAACTCTGCTATTTGTTTAGAACAGATTAATGAGAATTTTGCAAATTAATGTTTATACCAACAACTTTGATTGTTCCAGTTTTGACTCAAAACAAAAAATCAAAACAGAAAAGGTAAAATCTAAATCTAAAAGATAAACAAAAAGAACAAAACAGTACAAGCAAAAAATCAAAATTATATACAAGAAACACTAAAAAATAAATCAACCAGGTTCCACATAGTGTTTCAAATGTGAACCATTAGTCGTATAAGAAAATAATCACCCATCCATGTCTTTCAACAAATAAGAATTATTACCAACAACAGAGGCAATTATGAAAGGACCCAACCAATGCTTCTGAAATTTTGTATGCTTACCTTTGTCAGCATGAGCAGAATCCCAAAGTAACACGTTTTCATCGGCTGCAAAAGTAGTTGATTATCTTTCTTGTCAAAATATTTTTTGATAGAATGTTGTCTCTTCTTGATATTTTCAAGAGCATAGCTCCTTTGATCCTCAAGAGCCAGTAAGACATTTACTCTTTAAGGGATGTCTATAGAGTTTAGCTCTTTAGCCTGCAATGTTAATCTAAGGGAGGTTAACTCAAGTTCCATAGGCATAATAGTTTCTTGACCATATAATCGTTAAAAAGGGGTATGGCCAATACTAGTTTTAGTGGTGGTCCATTCTGCCCACAATGCATAGGTGAGTAACGTGTGCCACTGGCGGGGTTTATCATTTATAATCTTCTTAAGAATCTTGATCATATTTTTATTTATGGACTCAGCTTGCCCATTTCCTTGCAGATAGTAAGTGGATGAAGTAAAATGCTTCACCCCAAATTTATTAATAAATTAGGTAAATTTTGTTGATCTAAAAGTTGGCTCATTATCAGAAATGATTTCTATTGGAAGACCAAAACGAGAGAATATATTAGATTCCAAGAACTTGATTACCTATTCATCATGTGCATGCTTGAGTGATACAACTTCAGTCCATTTGGTAAAGTAATCTGTTGTTTTTAGAATAAAAATGTGTCTAGTAGAAGACTAAGGGTTAATAGTGTTGGATCATGTTGTCATTGATGTCAAAGGAACAATATCTTGTCATAGTATATTGATGAAGTATGTATTGTCATTGTTGTAAATGAATGGATGTCAAGTGAAGTCATTGATAAATGAAGTCATGCATAAATATGGATCGATGTGTTGTCATTGATATATGATGCATAGATGGATGGATGCATTAATATATTGATCGTTGGATCATGTGGTCATGCATAGAATCAATGACAAAGGGACAATGTCATAGTGATGTAATTTCATGGGTTATTCCAATTGAATTGATGTAAAGATGACTCATTATTGTCTTGTCATGGTTGATAGGAAGTACAAATAGATGAACTCCAAAGTGGTCCCCTTATGGTGAAAGCCCTCACGGGAAGATGCTTTGCGGTTGAGTTATCCTAGAAGTATGGTTAGAGAACCCATGCTTAATTGTGGAATAATGATACGAAGATCAATGAATTTGTCAGTGAAACTATCCTAGATGGATAGTTCTTGTCATGCCATTTTCGGTGGTATGTGGAACGTCACATAACTCCTCATGGGTTGATATTTATGGCCTTACGAAGTTGGAGGACCCTCATGTCGTGGCTAGAAGCCCCAAAAGGTCAAAGAAGTCAAAGTGCTTACAAAGAAGAAATTATTTAAATAATAAAGTGAAGTGATGAAGTCAAAGAGGATTATTTAACTAATAAAGTGAATGGAGAACTTTCTAATTATGGAAAGTGGTTATAAGAGGGTTAACCCTAAAATAAGGAAAGTGGATTAAATGGACAAGTGGCCATGTGAACAGAGTGGCTATGTGGACAAAGTTGGATAAAGGTAGCCATATGGACAAAGTGGTTATGTGGATAAAATGGATATCTGGACAAAGTGGCTTAGTGGATGCTTCCAAGGAAGCTACTTGGAGAGTATAAATAAGAGGCAAGGGTCTCTTGTAAAGACATCTCTCTTGAGCATATATTGAAGATCTATTCTAAGGGAGAGAGTGATTGCAGGATCTCATGGACGCATCAAAGTTTCTATAAGTCTGAGATCTTGACAGCGAAAGTTTCAAAAGTTCAGAAACCCTAGTTTCTGAAGGAGTACGAGGGATGCAATGAGCCTGAACGTGTACATACGTGGGCTGCAGTGAGGCAGGGCACGTAGACACATGGGCTAAAGAAGATCAGAGGGCGTACAGTTGAAGAAATTCATGGAGACTTGAGTGTGAGTTGGTGTCGGGTTCTTGAAGTCTGAAGCAAGTTCCAGATCTGCATTCTATGGGCTCAAATCTGCCATAGAAATTCTGGTATGGTTACATAGTTTTCTTGATGGATACTCTTGCATATTGTATGGTGAATGCTTAAGGAATTCTTGGTATGGTTGTTTTGATATGGTTATGATAGAGTGTGCAACACTCTTATGGTTCAATACTGATATGGTTGCCATAGTATACTAGTTACTTATGATTGAGTAACATTCATATTGTATGGTTGAGGAGCATGAGAAAGTTGTTGGAGAGCATAGATGTGTTGTGATTGGTTATGGTACGGATTGGACAGTGAAAGGTAGAAGTGGATGTGACTGAAGGCTACAGAGGATCTGATTTTTTCAAGGAGAGAAAAACATAGTTGATTAGAAGGCATACGTAGGTTGTGGTACAAATTGGCCGCGTACATACGTGGGTTGCACTACCAGTAGGGCCTGTACATACGTGTGTTGCACTATTGACAGGTCACGTACATGTGAACAGATTGGTATTTGTTGAGGATTGAATCCTCCTCTCAGTTGGTGTTGAGTTGTGTAAATTGAGTCTTGCATTGTAGAGATGGTGCTCTTGTGGAGTTGTAACTCTATTCAATTGTTGTTGATAAACCCAAGGATTGTAGTCCATAATAAAAAGAAAATTGTACATACATCTTGTGTTCTTTTTGTTCTTTGTGGTGATGGCTTGTTGATGATATATGGTGTTGTTATCTATTGTTGATATATGCTCATATCAACTGATTATAAATGACAGTAATGAGTGATGAGTAATGGTGATTGCTAACTAAGGAGTTTTGTGAAGGGAAGTTGAAAAAGAGCCCTACACTGATTCACCCCCCCCCCCCTCTCAGTGTGGTCGGTGTGTCCAACAAATAGGACCAACAAAATATAATCCCCACTTAGAAAAAGGGAAATATGGAAGAATTGGTTGCAAAGGCATGGAAAAGACTTTTCTTTGCCTACAAACTTTTGACATTCAACATAGGCCAGTGTAAATTTATAAGAGTCTTTAAAGATTGAAGGCCAATAATAAGCCAATAATAACTAGTTCTCAAGATTTTGAAAGCTATGGATTTTGCAACAAAATGACCACCAATATTGTTGGAGATATTACACACACTTGGGATATTTTTTCCTTATTTTCCTATGTTTATTAGTCATTATTATAGGGTCTCCTATTTTTTAGGAACCTCTCCTACATTCTAGGATAATATTCTCTTCAATTTAGAGCTAGTTACACTAGCGGAAGTCACTCATGCATGGAAACCTAGGTTTTATCACCAGTATTTGCATGTGCTTCTCTCACTTCCACACGTGTAACTCAATTAACTGAAGACTTCATAACTAGTTAACTAGGACTAGGTGGCAATTTATTCTGGTAACTTCTTGTGTGTGTCTATATCTCTCTAGACCACCACTATGGTGCATTGGTTTCTCTTCCAGTGCGCATTAGTTGAGTTATACATAATATATCATGTGTAAATTATCATTCATTCATTTGGTTAATACATTTTCTCATTCTTTTCTCTCCAATTGTTCTCTCGTCTTCTCTATTTTGCAAGTTGTGTTCGTCCTTCTGTTATCTAGATCTCTTGTGCAAGTACTCACCACATTTTACATAGTATTAGAGTCCACATGCCTCTAGCAAGTATCATCACCAACGCTCTTTTGCAAGTAACAAAAACAAAACAAAGCAGGAGGAAAGATGGATTACTCACCAACAATTCTTCTTACACCTCACTTTTTCTCCAAGATCAACGTGCCATAGATCCGTCAGCCATATCTCGAAATTCACGATATGGGTAAATCTGGTTTTTGGTACACAGATGCATTGCATAATGTAGAGTTCATGAGATACCTGCATAGAAGATCTAGCTAACAATGAAGCATAGACAACATGCAATGGTATGAAGAGAAGACAAAAATTGGAGGAAAGAATGAAAGAATTTCTATTAATCGTATTCCACTCTCAAAGAGTGAATGATTTATAATAGATATAGGCTACATGAGTAACTAATGCACCATAGTAGTGATCTAGAGAGATCTAGACACTCACTTATAGACACTGGAGTGAACTGCCACCTAGTCATAGTTAATTGATCCATGTAATCATTAGTTAATTGAGTCACACATGTGGAAGTCAGAGAAACACATGCAATTGTTGGTGATAAAACTGAGGTTTCCATGCATGGGTGACTTCCACTAGTCTAACTGAGTGTAATTGACTCTTAACTGGAGAGGGACGTCCTATTTTGTAGGGGAATATTCTCATCTAAGGAAGTGTTCTCAATTCTAGGTGAGTGTGTAATATCTCCAACACCCCCCATGAACACTACTAGGGTGTACATGATGAATGGGTCCCGACAACATAAGTCGTGCTAGGTACCCATTGTACAATGCATCTAAGAATGAAACACTGAAAAAGTGAGGAAAGAGGGAAAACCTCATGGGAAAAATCCCCCCTCAAAGTACAATGCATAAAAAAAAGTGAGAAGGAACAAAAAGCAGTTGTTAAGCAATTGTGTCCTTCACTCCATGAAGATCTCACAATTGTGCAAGTTTGTGCTCGTTGAATATTTTGTTGAAGATGTAGATGTCTACATAGATATGATGAAGTACATGCACTAGTGAGATGTCCATACATATCCACTTTCTCTTTTTGTAATGAAGAAGATCCAACTAAAGTTTGAATGAAACTTTGAAAATCATGCGGTCGTTTATGGAAAAACGTTGAAAATTTGTTGGTTTTAAAATGCTCATAACTTCAGTTCCTAGACTCCGTTTCGGACGGATTTTTTGTTGTTGTTTGAAATTGGGTATTTTTTCCCAAAATAATTCAAATATCCATT
This sequence comes from Picea engelmannii, assembly GCA_009831015.1. Lineage (NCBI taxonomy): Eukaryota > Viridiplantae > Streptophyta > Pinopsida > Pinales > Pinaceae > Picea > Picea engelmannii. The sequence goes on from ML798860.1 coordinate 267,172, forward strand.
ATTATTTTCCAAATTATTCTCAGAAAATGTGAGAATTGAATCTGATGTGTGAGGCCCCCTTTTTGGCTCCTGATATGCATGCATGGGAGTCTCTATATGTGGCTCCTAGGATGCATGGATGGCGCATGAAAAAGTGTCTTCATTTTTCTCCTGATATGCATGGATGATATCTTCCGTATGTGATTCAGAAAACAGATCTGAAATGGAGTAAACATCATCTTTAATTAATGGAACAAAAATTTATGCAAATACTTGTGTAAAAGGCTCTTCAAACTGAGAGGATTTATCTTCCAGTGGATTTTCTACTAGTTGTATATTGTCAACCTTTTGGATGCAATATTCCTTATTCCCAAATAGAACCTCCAATCTGGTCCACAATTGATTTGGAGTTGAGTCTTGTGATTCATCATATACTTGATGGAAATGTTTAGGAGAAACAGACACGCAGATACATCATATGGCCATATCTTTTCTATTGAGAAAGTCATTTTTATCATTGGAGGAATCAGACTCTGCTTCCATTTCCATGGTTATTTGGTATAAGCCTCTACTTCTGAGAAGAAGTAGAATCTTTGGCTTCCACTCCAAATAGTTATGAGGCGTGAGAAGTGTTGTCGGTGAGTAAAACATATATTCCATCTTTCATGTTTCTTTGTTCCATATCCACTACCTACAAAAGAGTGTTGGTGACAATCTTTGCTAGTGGCCCGTGGGTTCTGATACCATGTAGAGTTTATGAGATACTTGCACAAAAGATCTAGCTAACAATGAAACATACACAACATGCAATGGTGTGAAAAGAAGACAAAAATTGGAGGATAGAATGAAAGAATTTCTATTAACCGTATTCCACACTCAAAGAGTGAATAAATTACAATATATATAGGATACATGAGTAACTAATGCACCATAGTAGTGATCTAGAAAGATCTAGACACTCATTGATAGACACTAGAGTGAACTACCACATAGTCCTAGTTAACTTATCCATGCAATCATCAGTTAACTAAGTCACACGTGTGGAAGTGAGAGAAACACATGCAATTGTCGGTGATAAAACTGAGGTTGCCATGCATGCGTGACTTCCATTAGTCTAATTGAGTGTAACTCACTTTGAACTGAAGAGGAACATCCTATTTTGTAGGGGAATATTCTCTAGAGAGAATAATCGCATCTAAGGAAGTGTTCTCAACACAAACTTAGGAAAATAATTCTAGGTGAGTGTATAATATCTCCAACACATAAGGATGCTCATGCTCGCCAAAAATCTCCAATACCCACAACGTAGTTTAGAAGATAAAGTTGTTTTATTAGATATATAGTTGCCACGGATCCATCAATGATATCTCAAAATCTGTGATCTCGGTTGCTCTTTTTTTTTTAGAGAGATGCATTGCATATGGATGCTCACGCTCACCAAAAATCTCTAATACTCACATCGTATTTTGGGAGATACAATGGTTTTATCAGATCTATAGTTGCATGCAACAGATCATCAAAACCTTAGATCGCTACTCCGACAGGCATATCTCACTGATATCATTCATTGGGAGAGAATCATTGCAATGGAGGACAAAGATGTAGTTATCTTGACCCTTAAGAGCCCGAATCTAAAACTTGTCAAAGAAGTTAGCAAACTTCGAGGTGAACAAGAGAAATCCAAGATTTGTTTTCAAAACATGTGTACCTATTTTTCCAGGGATTCTAGACTGATTGGGAGTCTAATAGAGGAGTTTCAAGCTCAAGTTGATAGTTGTACCACCCGCATTTATGAGACGGAGGAGAAATTCACTCTTCTCATTGAACATTTTTTGGCTGATTTAAAAGAGAAGGAAGATATTATTGCTTGTTTGCAGAAAGATCTGCAACAATCTCTTGCTTCTAATGTTGCTTTTGCATTGCTAACCACTACTAAGCTTCCTTCACCAAATTTTGAGTTGCACACTCATGGTATTGGGTCAAAATTCATGCATCAGATGGGCTACACTATTGGTGGCCTTCGTAAGAATGGACATGGGATTGTACATCCCATTCAACATGTGATGAGACCAGTAAAAGTTGGACTTAGTTTTGTTGGAACTTCATTGCCAATAGCAAATTGTCTCGATATTTCTGTCATTCAGACGCAATTTGTTCTAGCACAAGAGTCCATCACACAAGATGACTCTTCTACTGTTGAGTTGCAACAACCACCATGTTAAGAACCAAATATCAAAATAGCATAAAAGCCTCAGAATAAGTACTTGACGCCTTGACAAAGAGAGAAATTCAAATAATAAGCCTCTTTGAGGGAGAAACCTCCTTATACATTACATGAATTCACAAATACAAGATGATTCCAAATGAAAAGGTCTCCTTGATATATATAGGATACTAGGAGGTACAATTACAACTACTGGACCCAAGCCGACATAAACAAAATAACAATATTAATTTAATATGCCCCAATTAAGTGGTAATGTGCCACAATTTAGGGCTTAAAATGCCCCTCCCCTTCAGACAAGTGTTGTCCTCAATGTTTGAATAGTTTTGGATGCTTCTGTATAAAAGACTCATCTTCCCACGTGGAATCTTTAGTGGGTAGTTTCTTCCACTTAATGAGATACTCTGAAATTGATATATTCCTCAATTGGCGAATTCTTGTGTCAGTGATAGCTTCAGGCTCCAATATGATTTTTCCTTCCTCGACAAGTTCTGGAAATATAGTTTGAACTGGGATATTGTCACCTATAACCTTCTTTAAGCATGAAACATGGAAAATTGGGTGTACTAACGAAGATGTGGGCAACTCCAATTTGTATGTCATAGTACCAATCTTTTGCAACACCTTATAAGGGCCACAGTACTTCAGTGATAATTTATTATCCTTCTTAGCTTGCTTGAGGGACATCTGTTTGTATGGTTGTAGTCTTAAAAATACCCAATCCCCCACTTCAAAACATATTTCACTATGATGTTGATATGCTTGTTGTTTCATGCAATTTTGTGCCATGGTCAGGTTGTCCTTTAAGAGTTGGAGAACTTGTTGTTGATGCTCAATGTGATCTTCCACTGCTTGAACCTTAGATTTTTCTTTTAGAGAAGAAGTGATGGACGGTGGGTGATATCCATAAAGCACCATAAACAATGTCATTTTTGTTACAGTATGAAAGAAAGTGTTATAGTTATACCACCATTCTGTTAAGGGTAACCACTTGAACCATTGTGTTTGTGTAACATACCCACTACCATAATCAAATTTTCGTTGGTTTCTGTCGAATCAGAGCCCCCGAATTATCTACGGAGGCCTAGCGCAAGCTAGCTCTTTCTCTCTCTCTGCTCCCATGTGATCGCGGGTCATGATCACAGGTCAAATAATTCGTGGTGCCTCTTTGTATTTCGTGCCTCGACGCTACAGTGATGTCGAATCGTTCGACTCTGCAACCATCGAACCCCAGCAGGGTTAGCAACTGGCCAATAGGGACGAGTCCCTACAGGGTTGGCAAGTGGCCATTAGGAATGGCCCTGCTGCACGGGTGAGCGGAGTACAGGTGGCGAGAGGGGAAACACGACACGGTGGGCGGTGTGATAGGAGACGGGTCCCACTTCACACTCCACACCATTCCGGACCCCCTCCCCATTAAAGGCAGAATGGCAAGGGGGTTCCGGAATTCGCCTGAGTACCGTTGATCAAGGCAAATAAATCCTGATCGTTCAAGAGTTGCACGTTCGATTCTAAACCCCCCGCTCATTGCTAAAGGTAGAACAACAAGGGGGCTCCAGAATGAAGCCTTAGTCGTAGATCTGGGCAGGTGGACTTTGGTCGTTCAGATTTGCTCGCCACTTACCCTAAGGCGCATTCGCGCCCTAGCTTAAAGTTGACGTCTCTCCCCCACCTCTGACGGTCATTATAGACCCTGAGATTCTTCGAAGGAATCTCGTCCGTTCATCGGGACTTAACCACATGCTAACATCTCAATATTTATAAGTTGGGATTTATCAAGGTGAGAGCCCGACCTCTTGTCAACGGAACTCCCGAATCCCCGATTCCTGATTTCCCGAAATGGGTAATCTCTCGACGCGTATCCTCCCAAAATCGGACGATCTACGACTTCTCCAGGGTTTCCACCATGGAACATCCCAATCTCTCGTCCTCAAAACTCTCGAGTTCCCGATTCCCGATTTCCCGAAATGGGTAATCTCTTGACACGTAGCCTCCAGAAATCGGACAGTCTACGATTGCTCCGAGGTTTCCACCATGGAACATCCTGATCTCTCGTCCTCAGAACTCCCGAGTTCCCGATTCCCGATTTCCCGAAATGGGTAATCTCTTATGACATGTGGCCTCCTTTAATCAGACGACCCAAATCCATTTCGGGGCTTTCACCCTTATTCACTAGGGGTTTAACCCTCGGGTATCTCTTGACAGATCCAACGGCTGTCGAGTTTTCCAGTCGAGATCTGACGGCTCAGACAAGTTCCTAACTTGTGTGCTCTCCCACGACTCCCCGGACGTGGAAATATCAACGGCACGGATGCTCTCTTGGACCTTGGGGATCTATGGTCCCGACCTCTTCGCTACCCACGAAGACACAGAAAGTCACAGGGGTAAGGAACTTAACATCCTACTTTCTCCTACCAAATCTAACGGTCATGTGTGACCACAGATTTCCCGACGAAATCTCATCCGTCGATCACCACCTATCAAGGTTAAGGCACTTAACTTTCCAGCTTCTTCTTCTTATCTGACGATCGTGAGTGACCCCAGATCTCCCGACGGGATCTTGTCCGTCGATTCGATACATATCAGGGATTTCTTAGGGCCTTGCACCCTCACATCCTCCTTCCAGGTTCTTGATGATGTTTTCAAGGAGGGTATCTCTATGGGGAGGTTTACCCAGGGTACTATCTAAGGCAGATAAGAGTATCTCTCTCCCGAGAACCAGGCATGAAGTCTAAATTAGATCAGTTTGCATATAAATAACAATTTAAGAGAGCATAAGCCACACGTAGTCTTTCCATATAAACATACAACTACCATTACTGATCAAGACACCAAACAGACATTCTTATAATGAAGTCATTCATGATTTCACAGTTTATGATCATAAATGTCAGCATACATATATTTCAAGATGTCAAAGGCAAAACACTTATCAGAAAGTAACACCAGGGGTTATGTAACTGCTAAGAGGGGTGTTCATTTCCACCCAACCGTAGGCTCAGCGAATCCCAGTGGATTTACCACTAGCCACCCCCAAGCTGAGACCACGATGTTGTGAGACTACGTCTCTCTTTGCCAGCGACCAGGAGCAAAGGTTACTCTCCTTCCTCTCTGTTATCACCACTCTGCATATAGCCAGAGTTCTCTTCCTCCCCTTGCGTCTGCCCCCAATCGCTTCATCCCCACACCTTATCCTCTTGCGAGGTTGTGTGTGGCGCGATTTCCCTCGCGCTAGTCAGGCCTGACGGCTCTACGGATGAGCGGTTCACCTCCCCATCCCTCATTAATTCCTGAGGAGCTCACTACCTACCAGCCTACGAGACATTTTAATTTGGGGCCAGCGAGCCGCTTTTGGTTCTCTGGGCCAGTGAAGTCCAAATAGGGTATTGATTTTCGGTGGAAGTTAACGCCACCTTTCCAGGTGCCTTCCACCGCCTTTTTGTAGCCATCGTGGTCTCTTTTTCAGCATATCCCCTCTCAGCAGTCCTCCAATATAAATTCATAATATTATTCACATTCATCGACCTTTTCCACAAGGTCCATTCACATCACATATTCACATTTCTGAGTTTGCCACAGTTCTTNTTATTTTTACAAACTGGGGGAAATAGGGTGTTACAATTCCCTCCCCCCTAAAGGAACATCGCCCTCGATGTTCTTAACTTTTAACATGAATTGCATGTACAGAAGTAAACAAAATCGGATATGCATGTCTCATGGCATCCTCCATTTCCCATGTAGCCTCATCTGGGCCAAAATGTCTCCACTGCACCTTTACCTGTGTAATGGTTCGATTCCGGAGCAGGGTTTCCTTTCTGTCCAATATGCATTGGGGCTCTAGTATAAATTTTCCCTTCGATTCCACCTAGATCACAAACCAGTCAATTATCTGATTAGCATCATGTACATATTTCTTCAATAATGAAACATGGAAAACATTATGTGCTTTTACTGTGGGAGGAAGTGTTAGCCGATAGGCTACAAGTCCCACTCTATCTAGAACCTCAAAGGGTCCACAATACTGGGGTGCCAACTTGGCACAAGCTCCCATTTTCAGGGAACTCCTTCTGGGCGTAATTCTGAGATATACATGGTCTCCCGTTTTGAACTCTCTTGGAGTTCTCTTTTGGTCAGCATAACTTTTCTGTCGGTTCTGAGCGACCTTCAGATTTTGTTTTATCTGAGTCACTTGTTGTTCCATTTCTTTCAACATGTCGGGTCCAAAAGAAATCC
>ML798860.1:275334-291107 GCA_009831015.1 Picea engelmannii
TTAGCACTTGGAGCACAAGTCTAAGGTGCTCTTCATGTTCTTCTCTATTCTTAGAGTAGATTAATATGTCATCAATAAAAACTAGTACAAAGTTATCTAAAAATTTATTGAGTACATTGTTCATTAAGCACATGAAAGTGGCAGGGGCATTGGTTAACCCAAATGGCACTACCACAAACTCATAGTGACCATACCGTGTCCGAAAAGCGGTTTTATGGATGTCTTCACCCTTGACTCGGACTTGATGGTATCCTGACCTCAAGTCAATCTTTGAGAAAATAGACGCACCTCCCAACTGATCGAATAGATCATCGATCCTGGGCAAGGGGTACTTGTTATTTATGGTTACTTTATTGAGTTGTCTATAATCTATGCACAGTCTAAGGGTGCCATCCTTCTTTTTCACAAACGGGACTGGTGCTCCCCATGGGGACACGCTGGGTCGAATATAACCCTTATCCACCATTTCTTTCAATTGCAATTTGCGTTCGACTAACTCAGGTGTGCTCATCCAGTAGGGTGTCTTAGACACCGGCACCGCTCCTGGTGCGAGCTCTATCGAGAAGTCAATGTATCTTCTTGGAGGTAGACCCGGTACCTCTTCCGAAAGCACATCTCTGTATTCTCTCAGGATAGGGTGATCATCAGGGCTTGGTTTATTACCCTCAATTATTTTCAACACATGTATTGCATATAGGGGACACCCTTTTCGGCAATATTTTCTCATTTGCAGGGCTGATATTTGCCTCACCGAGACAGGTTTTCGGATCCCTTGAAGGGTTATCCTTTTTCCTTCTTTGCTCACACATTCTAAGGTTTTATGGTAACAATCCAGTCTAGCTTTATGGGCGGCCAGCCAGTCCATACCAATCAACAGATTATATGATCCCAGGGGTAATATGTTAAGGGTTGCTTGGGTGGGGAATTCACCCAACATTAATTGGCAGGCTGGTATAACCTTTGCTATCTTCCTTTTGGTGCCAGTGGCTAACTGTACCAACCATGGCTTGGTTTGTTTATGTGGCTGTATTTTACACTTATCAACAGCTCTAGGGGCTATATAACTTAAATTTGAACTAGGGTCAATCAAAACAGACAATAGATGGTTGAAAATCATACCTTCTATTTCCACCACTGAAGCTTGGTGGTCAGCTTGGTTATTATCCAATGCTGCATAAATCTGCGGCACACTCCTTGCCACATCATTGACTGTGGTAGTTTCCTGAATGTTATAAACTTTTCGACTGTTAGTTTGTCGGTGTGGACAGTCTCTCAGGAGATGCTCTTCTCCGCAACCCCAACATTTCAGAGGTTCTCTCTTTGGGTTATTAGTCTTTACTGGTATAGGTCCAGAACTTTTATTTCCGTCCGATGAGGGAAAGTTCTGTTGGAGTACACTCCGGGCTGGAAAGTTCATTCTGGTGTTCTTCTTGTAGTTCTTAAATCCTAAGGATTTGATCCCCTTTTTCTGAAATCTCGAACCAATCTTTTGTTTCCAGTCTCCACGAGACTCTGCACGATGTCCATATTGTTCATGACAATATGTTGCCTTTCGAATAGTGTCCTCTAAGGTCTTTGGCTCATCAAATTCAATTTGGTTCATGTATTCCTTGGGTAGCCCACTGATGAAGCGTTGTGCCTTCGCCTTCTCTGCCTTGATGTAGGGTACATATCTCAATAAGTCGAGGAATTTGTTGACATATGCCTCTATAGTGAGTTGCCCCAGTTTGAGTTCATAAAATTCTTTAGCCTTTTCGTCGAAATATTTTTCCGACAAATACTTCTTCCGGAAGTATTTCTCAAATTGTTTCCAGGACAGGTCCTCCTCGTAGACCCCTTTCATATTCTTAATATCTTCCCACCAGATGGAAGCTTTTCCGTTCATATTGAAAGTGGCCACTCTGGCCTTCAAATCCTCTGAAAAATCATGGACTCTGAAATATTTCTTCAGTCCAAGTAGCAAGGCCTCGGCTTCCTCTCCCTTCTTTATCTCACCATCGAAGGAGGGAGGTTTGGCCTTTCTGAATTCCTCAAATTTATGACCCTTGGAAGTCTTTTGCTTCTTTTGTTTTCTTCGAGAATAGGAACTGGTCCTGTTGCTGGAAGAGCCTTCTGAATCTCCAGCTTCCTTCTCAGAGGAATCGTCTGGAACTGGTCCTTTACCTCTGGGGTGGACCTTCCTTGAGGTGCTCCTCTTAGTATGGCCACTGATATGACCATGTTTCTGCATCTCGGGTTCATGCTGCATTTGTCGCTGTAGGTCGGATAAGCTCTGCAGTAAAACTGCATTAATTTCAGTTTGCTTTTCTTGTTCTTTCATCATCCTTTCATTGTCAGCCTTGTAGCTTTGCAATTCAACCATGAGACTCCTCACAGTCTCAGCTAGATCTGGAGGGGTTCCTATTGCTCTTCTTTCGTCAGACTCTTCGTCTCTATTGTGGGAGCCTTCTCCCACCTCTTGGTGAGTCACCATTCTCTTCGTCTGTAAATTCCTACAGCTGATCGTCCGCTTAGGTGAAAAGACAAACACTGGTTATTAGTCAAGAGTTAGATACATTTTATAACCTGCGCATAAATTCATAACTATTTCACATGCATACACAGGAGAAGGGATATGCAACCACCCTATCCACCAGAGGATAGGGAAATGCCACGAAGAAGAGGCAGGCAGATGACAGATCCATCTATGGAGAGACAAATGCGTGATCTACGAGCTAGACTCGAAGACATGGAGACAGTGCAAAGACACACAGTCAGTGTTGGGGATCTCAGTGATTCCGAAAGTCAAATTGAGGCTGAACGTGAAGAAGAAGTTGCAGTTGAAGATGCATCAAACGAACGTTCGATCAGAGCTATTGCAAGGATGGGTGCAAGAGAGAAAATGGACATTCCAGTTTATGAGGGAAACTTGGATGCAGAGGAGCTTCTAGACTGGATTAGAGCTCTGGACACATACTTCGACTATGAAGATGTCGAGGAGGACAAGAAAGTCAAGCATGTTGTCACTAGATTGAAAGGACATGCAGCATTGTGGTGGGATGAACTACAAGCTGACAGACGCTGCAAGGGCAAGCAGAAGATCAAGAGCTGGGATCAAATGATTCCAAAGATGAAGGCGAAATTCATCCCCAGGGATTATCAAATTACTCTGTTCAGGAGGATGCAGAACCTGAGACAGAAGCTGATGACAGTGAAAGAATACACTGAGAAATACTATAAACTGAACATTAGGGAAGGTCATCGGGAGAGCGATGATGAGAAGGTTTCCAGATATATGAATGGCCTGAGATATGATATCCAGGATGAGATGAGCATGGTAACCATCCGAACAGTGGAAGATGCTTATCAGATGGCTCTGAAAGCTGAAGAGAAGCTGAGTCGAAAGAAGAGTCAGAGGGGCCGAGGCAAAAGTCATCCCAGAGGAAAATCAGTTGCCCAGGACAAATATCAGAAGCCCAAGGAGGAATGCAAGAAACCTCAGACTCAGACTGAGAGAGGTGGGACCTCACAAAGAGGACAGCATACTGAGCAGAGAGGAGATTATGCTGACAACAATACTTTTCCTTGTACTAGAGGTAGAGGAAGAGGAAGAGGTGGAGTAATTACATGCTTCACATGCGGGAAGAATGGGCACAAGTCTTACGAGTGTCCAGATAAAAATAAGGACATTGGAGAAGCTCACATCGCCGAAGCACATAGGCGGGATGTTGAAGCAGAAGACGCTGAAGGCGGAAGATCGTTGATGATGCGAAAAGTCCTTTTGACACCAGAGAAGGAGGTGGAGAGTTCAGTCCAAAGGACCAGACTTTTCAGGATTGCTTGCAAGACCAAGGACAGGGTATGCAAGTTCATTGTAGATAGTGGTAGCACGGATAATCTCATTTCTACATAGATGGTAGAGAAGTTGGAGCTGGAGACAACTGATCATCCAAGCCCATACAGAGTTTCGTGGCTACAGAAAGGACACCAGGTAACTGTCACTAAACAATGTTTAGTTGAATTCAAGATAGGAGGATATAATGATAAGATCTTGTGTGATGTCATTCCTATGGATGTTTGTCATCTATTGCTAGGTAGACCATGGAAATATGGCAGGAATGTGATTCATGATGGGCGAATGAACACATACACCCTAGAGAAGAATGGGAGGACACACATGTTGCTTCCAATCAAGGATAAGCAGGTGAAGCCGGAAGTAAGCAACATTGTACTTCTCATGAGTGGGAAGGAACTCCTTACCGAGATTAAGAAGAAGGAGGATCCACAGTTCATTGTGGTCAGAAAGCCGAGGATTGTTCTGACTAGCACAAGAGTGGATGATTTACCAGAAGAAGTTCAGGCACTGCTGGAAGAGTTCGCTGACATCATATTGGATGAATTACCTCATTCGTTGCCACCAATCAGAAGTGTGAGTCATCATATTGATCTCAAACCAGGGCCCAGTTTTCCAAACAAAGCCACGTACAGATTGACGCCTCAAGAGAATGAGGAGGTCAAGAGGCAAGTCCAGGATTTGTTGGACAAAGGTTTAGTTAGGGAAAGCTTGAGTCCATGTGTTGTTCCAACAATACTCAGTCCGAAGAAAGACGGAGGCTGGAGGATGTGTACTGACTCGAGGGCGATAAATAAGATAACCATCAGGTACAGATTTCCATTGTCGAGGATGGATGATCTGATGGATTGCTTGAGTGGAGCAAAATATTTTTCAAAGATTGATTTGAAAAGTGGTTATCATCAAATCCGCATGAGAGAAGGTGACGAATGGAAGACAACATTCAAAACCAACGAAGGGTTGTATGAATGGCTTGTTATGTCGTTTGGCTTAACAAATGTGTCGAGTAACTTCATGAAGTTGATGAACGAAGTCCTGAGGGAGTTCATCGGGAAATTTGTCATTGTGTATTTGGATGACATACTGGTTTACAGTAAAACAGTGGCAGAGCATCTGAAGCATTTGGCTACAGTGATGTAGAAACTACAATAGGAGAAGTTGTTGATAAATGTGAAGAAGTCCTCATTCATGAAGACAGAGCTCATTTACTTGGGATTTGTTATTTCATCAAATGAGTTAAGGATGGATCCAGATAAGGTGGAAGTGATTAAGAATTGGCCATCACCAAAGAATATCTTTGAGGTGAGAAGTTTTCACGGATTGGCTAGTTTCTACCGAAAGTTCATCAGGAATTTCAGTGGAATTAGCGCAGCGATGATGGATACAGTGAAGAAAATACATAAGTCTTTTCACTGGACTGAAGATGTTGAAAGGAGTTTCAATCTTTTGAAGAGGAAGATCACAGAACAACCAATTTTGGTGTTGTCGGATTTCCAAAAGACATTTCAGGTGAAATGCGATGCAAGTGGGTTTGCAATCGAGACAGTCTTAAGTCGGGAAGACAGTCCAATAGCATACTTCAGCGAGAAGTTGAATGAAGCGAAATTGAAGTACTCCACTTATGATAAGGAGTTCTATGCTATCATACATGCATTGAAAAAATGGAGACATTACTTGATCCCGAAAGAGTTTGTCTTATACAGTGACAATCATGCACTGTAGTTTGTGACTCAACAGGAGAAGTTAAATCATAAACATGTCAAATGGGTTGAGTATATGCAGAATTTCACTTTTGTGATAAAACATATTTATGGCACTGCTAACAAAGTGGCTGATGCTTTGAGCAGGAAGTGTTTGTTGTTGCAGGAGTTCAGAGTCAAAACGTTGGGGTTTGATGATCTCAGGGACATGTACGCAGATGATCCAGATTTCAAGGAAGTGTATGAAGCAGCTGAGAATCCATTTCTCAGAGACAGAAGCCCATGGATAGAATACATGATCCGGGAAGGATTACTATTCAAAGGAAATCAACTGTGTATTCTGAAATGCTCCATGAGGGAGAATTTGCTGAAGGAGAAACACAGTGGAGGATTAGCAGGGCACTTTGGTCACGACAAGACGTTCGCAAAGCTGAATGAGTCATATTTTTTGCCGGGAATGCGAGCTGATGTCAAGAGATTTGTGGACAGATGCAGAATTTTCCATCATTCGAAGGGAAGGAAACAAAATGCGGGGTTATATCAACCATTGCCCATACCAGAGAGGCCGTGGGATGCAATTAGCATGGATTTTGTATTGGGGTTGCCAAGAACACAAAGAGGTGTTGACTCAATCTTTGTGGTGGTGGATAGATTTTCCAAGATGGCACACTTCATTCCTTGTCAGAAGACCAGTGCTGCAACTCACATTGCGAACCTGTTTTTCAAAGAAGTCATTCGACTTCATGGGTTGCCGAAGAGCATAGTTTCGGATCGAGATACTAAGTTCATAGGGAATTTTTGGAGGACCTTATGGAAGAAGCTAGGAACTAACTTGGCATTTAGTTCAGCTTATCATCCTCAAACGGATGGACAGACAGAAGTGGTAAACAAAAGTCTGGGAGACTTGCTGAGAAGCTTGGTGATAGAACACCATAGCCAGTGGGACAACATATTACCACAGGCAGAATTTTCTTATAATGACTCAGTTAACAGGAGCACAGGGCAAAGTCCATTTCAAGTTGTCTATGGCATGCAGTCGAGAGGAATTTCCGAGTTAAGGGATTCAAAACAGACAGTGACTAGAAGCGCTAGGGCAAAAGAATTCGCAGAGGTGATGAAAAAACTTCACAACCAGGTGAAGGAGCGACTGCAAAATTCAAGCCAAGAGTACAAACGTAGAGCAGATAAGCACAGAATACAACTTCATTTTGAGGTTGGTGACTTGGTTCTGGCACATTTGAGAAAGGAAAGGTTCCTGAGGGGAACATATAATAAGTTGAAGATGAAGAAAATCGGACCATGTAGGGTCTTGAAGAAGTTTGGGGTGAATGCTTATGAGATTGAATTACTCGATGGGATCGAAATTTCTTCGATATTCAATATCTCTTATTTGTACCCATATAGAGCTGGAGAAGCAGTTACCGGAACTGAGCAGCCAGTGATCCAGTGGACGAAGCAGATGCCAGTTGCAGATAAACCACAGATGGAGCGCATACTGGATAAGAGAGTGAGCAAGAGGACTAGATGAAAGCAATATTTTGAGTATCTGGTCAAGTGGAAGAACCATCCAGTGGAAGATGCCAACTGGGAGACCGAGGCAGAAATACAGAAGTATGGACAGACCGTGCAGGAGCTCATGGACAGGAGCCCATGAAAGTTTTCAAGCGAGGGAGTATGATGCAAGAGCATCTCCCACATCAAGCGAGCCAGCGCGGAGATAATCGGACAGCTGGACGAGTGCCAACACAAATTTTGAAAATCACCTTGGAAGTTGTTGCGCGATCTTAAATGAGTCATTAAAAGAAGGCACACTTGTAAAATGTAAATGGACCTTGGGCGGATTTGCTCTCGTCCTTAGTAGGTAGAAGGCATTTAAGGTGGTTAATGCAGGTAGATAGAATTTAATTCTCAATTAGACAGTTTTAGAGCGCAAGAGGGAAACGAGATATAGACACCCTCATTGTGCATTGTAAGTTAGTTAGAAGCATTGAAGCATAGAATAGAAGCCGAGAGCTGTGTAAGAACACCCATGTACAAATATTTGGATTAATAGAAGAGGTTGATTCAAATTCATGGTTTCGTGTTTGTTCTCTGCGTATTGATGTTGAATGATATGCTCATGAATGTTTGCTTCCTGTTATACATTTGCTTTATATGTTGTGTATATGATTTCATGCTTTGAGTCTGAAGTCTTAAAGGGTGAAGGAATGAGTTTCAATTGTTTCTCTGTCTGAACAAGAGTTCCTGCAAGGAGTGCAGTCGAAGTGTCCGCAAGGAGTGCCTTGACAGAGGGTTCAGATTGGGAAACTTTTTTGTTCTCATTCATCCAGAAGGTGTAGACAGGCACAGGAGCCATCCAAGGAGTGCGCAGGCCGAGTGAAGTTCAGGGTTGCGAACCTGAGCAAGAGTTGAAGGACTACTGTTGTAGGTGTGCGCAGAGTCGAAAGGATTCAAGCACTTGAAGTGTTTGAAGGTTGCCGCAAGGAGTGCACGCAAGAGTCTTTTCCAAGGCTCAGAGTTACAAGGAATCTCAGGGAGGATAGGGCTTTCGAATTCATTGAAGGACAGCGCAGAGAAGTTGTGCCTTGAAGATTTGAGCAGACGTCATAAGTTTACGCTGCAGGTGGACAAGTTCCGCGGAGGAACACTTGGTCATTCACTGAAATCACCAAGGAAAGACGGACGGTCGTTATTCTCTGAGGAGAATTCGCAACATCCCCTGAGCCGTTAGATCTCACAGAGGTGCAGGGGAGATACGGCGAAGTATTCCTAAAGTTCAAAGCTCAGGAGGGGCAGAACCGTAGATCTAAGTCACAAGGACCGTCAGATCTGCTCGTTGTTTCTCATATCGGGGTTTCGTGGGTTGAAACTGAGAACCATTGCAACGAGAACCGTGAAACGCGATATCCCGACGGGTACGAGAACAGTGTGGGGCCACATGAGTTGGTAGGTGGACAGGTGGCACACCATTTTGGGGTTTCGTGGCGAGAGTTCCCGAAACATATGCATTAGGATTCGCAATATTGTGAACTCCGAAATGCCAATGGAGTGAAGCCGTTGAATAATCAAACTAGCGCATGTGTCGGAGTTTCAGCATATCGGAAATCGGGAGTCGGGGAAACAAGTTGTTTGATATCGCGAGTGCCGAGATCGCAATAGAGAAAACCCTGATAGGAAAAGGTCATCGTTGACTGGTTGTCGGGTTTCGGGGATTTGAGAGTGCTACGCTCGACCACTGACCTCACGAAGTCGCGAAGTTCGATCTCCCGATTGTAAAGAGGGGGATCCCACGAGGATTGTTGTGGGTGCAGATTTCCTGATAGGGAAATAGAAGAACCGTTGGAGTTCTTCAGGCCAGTAGAGAAGAGAAGATCATGTGAGCACGTGGACCTTTCGACCTGCGGGTGTGGGAAGCATGCGTGTGGATTCATTTTTGGTATCAGAGCCCAGAAAGGTTCTTTGCTTTCTGTAGCAGAGAAGAAGGAAATTCACCATGCCGCCAAGGAGAAGGGATATGCAATCACCCGATCCACCAGAGGATAGGGAAATGCCATGAAGAAGAGGCAGGCAGATGACAGATCCAACTATGGAGAGACAAATGCGTGATCTACGAGCTAGACTCAAAAACATGGAGACAACGCAAAGACGCACAGTCAGTGCTGGGGATCTCAGTGATTCCGAAAGTGAAATTGAGGCCGAACGTGAAGAAGAAGTTGCAGCTGAAGATGCATCAAACGAACGTTTGATCAAAGCTATTGCAAGGATGGGTGCAAGAGCGGAAATGGACATTACAATTTATAAGGGAAACTTGGATGCAGAGGAGCTTCTAGACTGGATTAGAGCTCTGGACACATACTTCGACTATGAAGATGTCGAGAAGGACAAGAAAGTCAAGCATGATGTCACTAGATTGAAGGGACATCCAGCATTGTGGTGGGATGAACTACAATCTGACAGACGCTGCAAGGGCAAGTAGAAGATCAAGAGCTGGGATCGAATGATCGCAAAGATGAAGGCGAAATTAATCCCCAGGGATTATCAAATTACTCTGTTCAGGAGGATGCAGAACCTGAGACAGAAGCTGATGACAGTGAAAGAATACACTGAGGAATTCTATAAACTGAACATTAGGGAAGGTCATCAGGAGAGCGATGATGAGAAGGTTTCTAGATATGTGAATGGCCTGAGATATGATATCCAGGATGAGATGAGCATGGTTCCGAACGGTGGAAGATGCTTATCAGATGGCTCTGAAAGCTGAAGAGAAGCTGAGTCGAAAGCAGAGTCAGAGGGGTCGAGGAAAAATTCATCCCAGAGGCAAATCAGTTGCCCAGGACAAATATCAGAAGCCCAAGGAGGAATGGAAGAAACCTCAGACTTGGACTGAGAGAGGTGGGACCTCACAGAGAGGACAACATACTGAGCAGAGAGGAGATTTTGCTGACAACAATACTTTTCCTCGTACTAGAGGTAGAGGAAGAGGAAGAGGTGGAGTAATCACATGCTTCACATGCGGGAAGAATGGGCACAAGTCTTACGAGTGTCCAGATAAAAAGAAGGACATTGGAGAAGCTCACATCGCCGAAGCATAGAGGCGGGATGTTGAAGAAGAAGACGTTGAAGGTGGAAGATCGTCGATGATGCGAAAAGTCCTTTTGACACTAGAGAAGGAGGTGGAGAGTTCAGTCCAAAGGACCAGACTTTTCAGGACTGCTTGCAAGACCAAGGACAGGGTATGCAAGGTCATCGTAGACAATGGTAGCACGGATAATCTCATTTCTACAGAGATGGTAGAGAAGCTGGAGCTGGAGACAACTGATCATCCAAGCCCATACAGAGTTTCGTGGCTACAGAAAGGACACCAGGTAACTGCCACTAAACAATGTTTAGTTGAATTCAAGATAGGAGGATATAATGATAAGATCTTGTGTGATGTCATTCCTATGGATGTTTGTCATCTATTGCTGGGTAGACCATGGAATTATGACAAGAATGTGATTCATGATGGGCGAATGAACACATACACCCTAGAGAAGAATGGGAGGACACACATGTTGCTTCCAATCAAGGATAAGGAGGTGAATCCAGAAGTAAGCAACATTGTACTTCTCATGAGTGGGAAGGAACTCCTTACCGAGATTAAGAAGAAGGAGGATCCACAGTTCATTGTGGTTAGAAAGCCGAGGATTTTTCTGACTAGCACAAGAGTGGATGATTTACCAGAAGAAGTTCAGGCACTGCTGGAAGAGTTCGCTAACATCATACTGGACGAATTACCTCGTTCGTTGCCACCAATCAGAAGTGTGAATCATCATATTGATCTCATACCAGGGGCCAGTTTGCCAAACAAAGCCGCGTACAGATTGACGCCTCAAGAGAATGAGGAGGTCAAGAGGAAAGTACAGGATTTGTTGGACAAAGGTTTAGTCAGGGAAAACTTGAGTCCATGTGTTGTTCCAACAATACTCAGTCCGAAGAAAGACGGAGGCTGGAGGATGTGTACTGACTCGAGGGCGATAAATAAGATAACCATCAGGTACATATTTCCATTGCCGAGGATGGATGATATGATGGATTGCTTGAGTGGAGAAAAATATTTTTCAAAGATTGATTTGAAAAGCGATTATCATCAAATCCGCATGAGAGAAGGTGAGGAATGGAAGACAACATTCAAAACCAACGAAGGGTTGTATGAATGGCTTGTTATGCCGTTTGTCTTAACAAATGCGTCGAGTACCTTCATGAGGTTGATGAACGAAGTCCTGAGGGAGTTCATCGGGAAATTTGTCATTGTGTATTTGGATGACATACTGGTTTACAGTAAAAGAGTGGCAGAGCATCTGAAGCATTTGGCTACAGTGATGCAGAAACTACAACAGGAGAAGTTGTTGATAAATGTGAAGAAGTCCTCATTCATGAAGACAGAGCTCATTTACTTGAGATTTGTTATTTCGGCAAATGAGTTAAGGATGGATCCAGATAAGGTGGAAGTGATTAAGAATTGGCCATCACCGAAGAATATATTTGAGGTAGGAAGTTTTCACGGATTGACTAGTTTCTACCGAAAGTTAATCAGGAATTTCAGTGGAATTAGCACAGCGATGATGGATACAGTGAAGAAAAGACATAAGTCTTTTCACTGGACTGAAGATACTGAAAGGAGTTTCAATCTGTTGAAGAGGAAGATCACAGAACAACCAGTTTTGGTGTTGCCGGATTTCCAAAAGACATTTCAGGTGAAATGCGATGCAAGTGGGTTTGAAATCGGGACAGTCTTAACTCAGGAAGACAGGCCAATAGCATACTTCAGCGAGAAGTTGAATGAAGCGAAATTGAAGTACTCCACTTATGATAAGGAGTTCTATGCTATCATATAGGCATTGAAGAAATGGAGACATTACTTGATCCCGAAAGAGTTTGTCTTATAAAGTGACAATCATGCACTGCAATTTGTGACTCAACAGGAGAAGTTGAATCATAAACATGTCAAATGGGTTGAGTATATGCAGAATTTCACTTTTGTGATAAAACATATTTATGGCACTGCTAACAAGGTGGTTGATGCTTTGAGCAAGAAGTGTTTGTTGTTGCAAGAGTTCAGAGTCAAAACGTTGGGGTTTGATGATCTCAGGGACATGTACGCAGATGATCCAGATTTCAAGGAAGCGTATGAAGCAGCTGAGAATCCAGTTCTCAGAGACAGAAGCCCATGGATAGAATACATGATCCAGGAAGGATTACTATTCAAAGGAAATCAACTGTGTATTCCGAAATGCTCCATGAGGGATAATTTGCTGAAGGAGAAACATGGTGGAGGATTAGCAGGGCACTTTGGTCACGACAAGACATTCGCAAAGTTGAATGAGTCATATTTTTGGTCGGGAATGCGAGCTGATGTCAAGAGATTTGTGGACAGATGCAGAATTTTCCAGCATTCGAAGGGAAGGAAGCAGAATGCGGGGTTCTATCAACCATTGCCCATACCAGAGAGGTCGTGGGATGCAATTAGCATGGATTTTGTATTGGGATTGCCAAGAACACAAAGAGGTGTTGACTCAATCTTTGTGGTGGTGGATAGATTTTCCAAGATGGCACACTTCATTCCTTGTCAGAAGACCAGTGGTGCAACTCACATTGCGAACCTGTTTTTCAAAGAAGTCATTCGACTTCATGGGTTGCCGAAGAGCATAGTTTCGGATCGAGATACTAAGTTCATAGGGCATTTTTGGGGGACCTTATGGAAGAAGCTAGGAACTAACTTGGCATTTAGTTTGGCTTATCATCCTCAAACGGATGGACAGACAGAAGTGATAAACAGAAGTCTGGGAGACTTGTTGAGAAGCTTGGTGACAGAACACCACAGCCAGTGGGACAGCATATTACCACAGGCAGAATTTGCTTATAACAACTCAGTTAACAGGAGCACAGGGCAAAGTCCATTTCAGGTTGTCTATGGCATGCAGCCGAGAGGAATTCTGAGTTAAGGGATTCAAAACAGACTACTACTAGAAGCACTAGGGCAGAAGAATTCGCAGAGGCGATATAAGAACTTCATAGCCAGGTGAAGGAGCGACTGCAAAATTCAAGCCAAGAGTACAAACGCAGAGCAGATCAGCACAGAAGACAACTTCAGTTTGATGTTGGTGACTTGGTTCTGGCACATTTGAGAAAGGAAAGGTTCTCGAGGTGAACGTATAATAAGTTGAAGATGAAGAAAATCGGACCATGAAGGGTCTTGAAGAAGTTTGGGGCGAATGCTTATGAGATTGAATTACCCGATGGGATCAGAATTTCTTCGATATTCAATATCTCTGATTTGTACCCATATAGAGCTGGAGAAGCAGGTACTGGAACTAAGCAGCCAGTGATCCAGTGGACGAAGCAAATGCTAGTTGCAGATAAACCGCAGATGGAGCGCATACTGGATAAGAGAGTGAGCAAGAGGACCAGACGAAAGCAATATTTTGAGTATCTGGTCAAGTGGAAGAACCATCCAGTGGAAGATGCCAACTGGGAGACCGAGGTAGAAATACAAAAGCATGGACAGACCGTGCAGGATCTCATGGACAGGTGCCCATGAAAGTTTTCAAGCGAGGGAGTATGATGCAGGAGCATCTCCCACATCAAGCGAGCCAACGCGGAGACAATCGGACAGCTGGACGAGCGCTAGCACAAATTTTGAAAATCACCTTGGAAGTTGTTGCACGATCTTAAATGAGTCATTAAGAGAAGGCACACTTGTAAAATGTAAATGGACCTTGAGCGGATTTGCTCTCGTCCTTAGTAGGTAGAAGGCATTTAAGGTAGTTAATGTAGGTAGATAGAATTTAATTCTAGATTAGACAATTTTAGAGCGCAAGAGGGAAACAGGATATAGACACCCTCATTGTGCATTGTAAGTTAGTTAGAAGCATTGAAGCATAGAAGAGAAGCTGAGAGTTGTGTAAGAACACCCATGTACAGATATTTGGATTAATAGAAGAGGTTGATTCAAATTCATGGTTTCGTGTTTGTTCTCTGCGTATTGATGCTGAATGATATGCTCATGAATGTTTGCTTCCTGTTATACATTTGTTTTATATGCTATGTATATGATTTCATGCTTTGAGTCTAAAGTCTTAAAGGGTGAAGGAATGAGTTTCAATTGTTTCTCTGTCTGAACAAGAGTTCCTGCAAGGAGTGCAGTCGAAGTGTCCACAAGGAGTGCGTTGACAGAGGGTTCAGATAGGGAAACTTTTTTGTTCTCATTCATCCAGAAGGTATAGACAGGCACAGGAGCCGTGCAAGGAGTGCGCAGGCCGAGTGAAGTTCAGGGTTGTGAACCTGAGCAAGAGTTGAAGGACTACTGTTGCAGGTGTGCGCAGAGTCGAAAGGATTCAAGCACTTGAAGTGTTTGAAGGTTGTCGCAAGGAGTGCGTACAAGAGTCTTTTCCAAGGCTCAGAGTTACAAGGAAGCTCAGGGAGGATAGGGCTTTCGAATTCGTTGAAGGACAACGCAGAGAAGTTGTGCCTTGAAGATTTGAGCAGGCGTCGTAAGTTTACGCTGCAGGTGGACGAGTTCCGCGGAGGAACACTTGGTCATTCGCTGAAATCACCAAGGAAAGACGGACGGTCGGTATTCTCTTAGGAGAATTCGCGACATCCCGTGAGCCGTTAGATCTCATAGAGGTGCAGGGGAGATACGGTGAATTATTCCCAAAGTTCAAAGCTCAGGAGGGGCAGGACCGTAGATCCGAGTCACAAGGACTGTCGGATCTGCTCGCGGTTTCGCATATCGGGGTTTCGTGGGTTGAAACTCCGAACCATTGCAACGGGAATCGTGAAACGCGATATCTCAACGGGTACGAGAACAGTGTGGGGCCACAGGAGTTGGTAGTTGGACAGGTGGCACACCATTTCGGGGTTTCGTGGCGAGAGGTCCCGAAACATATGCATTAGGATTCGCGATATTGCAAACTCCGAAATGTCGATGGAGTGAAGCCGTTGAATAGTCAAACTCGCGCGTGTGTCGGAGTTTTGGCATATCGTAAATCAAGAGTCGGGGAAACAAGTTGTTTGATATTGCGAGTGTCGAGATCACGATAGAGAAAACCCCGATAGAAAAAGGTCAGCGTTTACTGGTTGTCGGGTTTTGGGTATTTGAGAGTGCTACGCTCGACCATTGACCTCGCGAAGTCGCGAAGTCCGATCTCCCGATTGTAAAGAGGGGGATCCCACGAGGATTGTTGTGGGTGCAGATTTCCCGATAGGGAAATAGAAGAACCGTTGGAGTTCTTCAGGCCAGTAGAGAAGAGAAGATCATGTGAGCACGCAGACCTTCCGACTTGCGGGTGTGGGAAGCGTGCGTGTGGAGTCACGATTTCCCTCTTGTTGGTCAGACCTGACGGCTCTGCGGATGGGTTGTTCACCTCCCCATCCCTCATTAATTCCTAAGGAGCCTTCTACTTACCAGCCTGCGAGACATTTTAATTCGGGGCCAGCGAGCCACTTTTGGTTCTCCGGGCCAGTGAAGTCCAAATACGGTATTGATTTTCGGTGGAAGTTAACGCCACCTTTCCAGGTGCCTTCCACCGCCTTTCTGTAGCCATCGTGGTCTCTTTTTCAGCATATCCCCTCTCAACAGTCCTGCAATATAAATTCATAATATTATTCACATTCATCGACCTTTTCCACAAGGTCCATTCACATCACATATTCACATTTCTGAGTTTGCCACAGTTCTTGGCCAGTCCAGTTATTTT
>ML798861.1:0-11632 GCA_009831015.1 Picea engelmannii
TGTCCTCTGTCTACAAAGATGCAACGCTTCTAATGTCACGGAGATAGCAAGGCTTGATGCTTATTGTTTCTACAACAAGAGTAAAGTGGAGAGCTTGAAGTATCGATTGAGTGCCAAATCAAATGATCATGTTATCTGAAGCTGCTTATCAACGTTAAGAGGGAGGTGTGGCGTTTTCTCTCCTCTAGCTGACTAACCCCTTTGGAAAAGGGTTTCCCTAATTAGCCATGTGAGGTGACTGAGAGAGTAATGCTCATTTGGGTACAAGTATTGCCTAAACCATGTCAGGTGGCTAGGTGTGAATAAGACTTGAAGCTTAGCCTTTCCTATGTCATGTGAGGTGGCTAGGTGTGAATGAGGCTATGGTTGTAGTCTTTCCTACGCCATGCGAGGTGTCTAGGTGTGAATAAGACTATTGGGAGAGGATAAACATCACAACATGGTCATGGAGACTATGAAAGTGGTTGTGTATTATTGGATGACATTGCAATAGTTGTGTGCTACTGGTTGATTGCAACATAGTCATAAAGAATGTGGTGGATGATTCGAGCTACCGATGGCATGGTAGTAGCAGTATGCTACTAGTTGATTGCAGAGTAATCAGTGGATTACTAGATGAAGGAACCAAGACATTGGTTTCACGAGGAAACCTCGATATGTATTGGGGGACATTGGTTCCATGAGGGAACCTCGATGTGTCCTAGAGATGTTTGAGGCAAGGATCAAGAGGGAGTACACCGTTCCTCACAACCCTCAACATAATGGGGTTGCAGATAAGAAGAACATATCTATTGTTGAGACAATCAAGGCAATAATTCATGATCAACATTTACCTATGTTTATGTGGGCAGAGACATCCATGACTGTAGTGTATTTTCAGAACATAAGTCCTTAAGGAACATCACTCCCGAGGAGGCCTTCACCATAGTGAAGCCTGAGGTTGGACACTTCATGATAATTGGGGGTTTAGTATACATTCATGTACCCAAGGAGAAAAGGACCAAGCTAGACCCTTCAGGTAGAAAGGGTACATTTGTGGGGTACAATGAGTCTTCGAAGGAATACCGGATCTACATCCCTAGTCAGAGACAAATTGAGTGAGAGACATAAATATTGAGTGAGACCAATATATTTGTGCTATACCGCAACTATGATCCACATCATTGATTCTAAACCTTCTTGTTATAAGGAGGAAACTAGTCATCCAGTATGGAGAGATGCCATGATGGAGGAGTATCAGTCCATCATGAATAATGATGTGTGGGATATTGTTCCAAGACCTGAGGGGAAGTTTGCAGTGACTTCCAAATGGATCTACAATATCAAACACATAGTTGACGGGAGCATCAAGAGGCACAAAATGATATTTGTTTCTAGAGGATTCTCTCAGGTGGAGCGAATAGATTATGAGGAGACATTTTCTCATGTTGCTCGATACACTTCTATCCGAATGATTATTTCCCCTGCAACATCTATGGGTTGGAGAGTACATCAGATGGATGTAAAGGCAACCTTTCTCAATTGAGAGATTGAGGAAGAAGTATACATCGAGCAACCACATGGTTTCGTGATACATGAGAAAGAGTCTCATGTGTGCATGTTGAAGAAGGCCTTGTATGGAATCAAGCAACCACCTTGAGCTTGGTATGCGAGGATTGATGGACACCTGATGAGTTTTGGGCTTCAACAAAAGTGTTTTCAATCACAGCCCGTACTACAATACTTTTAATGGTGAGTCCCTGATTTTGGTCCTCTATGTTGATGATTTATTCCTCACTGATACAGAGAGCCTTATTCTTGAATGCAAGTATGCGTTGGCCTCTAAGTTTGAGATGAAGGACCTTGGCATGATGCACTACTTCTTGGGACTAGAGGTGTGGCAGAGAACTGATGAGATCTTCCTGAGTCAGGGGAAGTACACAGTTGAGATATTGAAGAAGTTTGGGATGTTGAACTTGAAGCCCATGGCTACACCAATGGTGATGAATCTGAAGAAACTAAGTGTGTCTTCTTCCGATTCTGACGAAATTGATCTGACTCTGTATAGACAGTTGATTAGATAATTGATGTATCCAGTTAACACCAGAACAAATATTTTCTATATAGTGAGTGTACTTAGCCAGTTTATGAGTCAACTGAGATAAACATATTGGATTGTTGTGAAGCATGTGTTGAGATACCTGCGAGGCATAGTTGGACATGGTATGGGATATACTTCCAATATTGACATGATATAGCATGAATATATTGACTTTGATTGGGTAGGGACCACAATGGACAGAAAGAGCACCTTTAGGTGTTGCTTCATTTTTGGATCTTCCATGGTTTCCTGGTGTAGCAGGAAACCAACTTCTGTGGCTTTGAGCACAATAGAAGAAGATCACATTGCATTAAGTATGTCATTCCGTGAAGCAGTGTGGCTTTGCAAGCTTCTTGAATATTTATACGAACATATGATGGATTCCACCATTATTCATTATGGTAACCAAATTTGTGTGAAGATCTCATATAATCTAGTGTTTCATGAAAAATCGAACCAAATTGAGATCAAGTTCCATTACATCTGAGACATGGTGCAAAGAAATGAAGTATTGGTGATGTACCTTCCTATATATGAGCAGGTTTCTGATATTCTTACCAAACTAGGACGAAGTTCAAGTACTTTTGTACCAGACTTGGCATGGTAGAGAATTCCTCCCTCGCTGAGAGGGAGTGTTGATGTTTTCCACTTCCCGAGACATTCTCCAGGTCACACTCCTCTGTGACTGATTTGATTTGATCTATGATGACACTTATCCGAGAAGGGATAAGTGTGTTTGAGGTTATAGCCCAACGTCCCTTGTGGAGAGCACACGAGGACACATCCCATGTGGAGAGAACAAGAGGACATGTCAAGGGATTAGACCCTTGACATCACACACTATGGGAGTTGACCCTAGTGTTTCTAGAGGGTGTAGCCTCTAGAAGTCCACATGGGAGTGCTATGTGTGACAAACATTCTCCATATCGTACTCCTTTGTGAATTGAGTTGATTTGATCTGTGAGGACACTTATTCGAGAAGGGATAAGTGCATTTGGTATTATAGCCCAACGTTCCTTGTGGAGAGCACATGAGGACACATCCCTTGTGGATATCACATAGGACATGTCAAGAGAGTTGACCTTGATGCCACACACTATGGGGAGTTTACCCTAAGTGTTCCTAGATGGAATAGCCTCTAGAAGTCCACATGGGAGTTCCATGTGTGACAAACCTTTTTCTACTATGGTGGTTGTGTACCACTGGCATAGACTATGTGTCTCTGGATAGTAGTTGTGTACTACTATGGAAAGATACCTCCCTAGCTAAGAGGGAGTGTTGGTGTTTCAACATCGGACGAACCTTCTCCTAGATTAGGCTACAGACCAAGGGAGATAGGATACATTTATCATAAAGGTGCACTTGTGGTAAATGGGCATAGACATAGTCCTTCCTTGATCATGACAAGGAATAATATGGACTCGAGGTGCTTGAAGTGCTTTCCATGTGTCATTTAGCATTAGGATAACATTCACTCATAGGTGTGTACTTGTGGTGAAAGATCCTGGTGTGGTATTTGTCCTAGTCATGGTGATTTGACAAGGAATAATAAAGACTCAAGATGATATATTCTATTACATGCAGACCCAGAGTGAGGCTGATCTTAGAGAAATATAGTTGGCTTAGAGGGAGAGATGCATAAGGAGTTTCTCCTCGGTTTAGGTGGGAGAGAGACGTCTCTCAAGACTGACAGACAAGTGTCATGAGTCTAGGGTGAAGTTTGTGTAATTCAAAGACAAGCTTGGCATGATGCAGAATGTCTCCCTCATTGAGAGGGAGTGTTGATGTTTGGACAACATCGAGAAGACATTCTCTTAGAATAATAATTAATAATAGAATTATTGATTATTAAATATCATATATAATAACTAAATGATAATAATAAATAGTTATTGATTATTCAAGGGATAGATCCTCTCATGGATGGTCACCATATGTTCCCTATGTATGGAACACTCATCATTGTAATAATGCGTTGATCATATCTCATATGAATTAAAAAAACAATCTCCAGGCCATGGTTTCTCATGATTTTAATATATTCCTCTGCATTGGAATGATTGACACCTGGATCTTCATCCCATATAAAAAAATATTCATATGAAGCCACCATGTCTGGATGGAGAAACCACTTAGAAAACCACCACTTTGTTTGTTTCCTCACACTCACATAAATATCTTGTTGTGACCACTCGAATTCAATGTCATAATCATTTCTCTTCCCATCGTAGTGGAATAACACAATCGTTAAGTTTTATAAAAACCTAGAAACACATTTTTTCATAGTATCTTTTTGTCAAATTCCAACTTCAAATACCACCAAATACCTTTTGACCTTCCATTAAGGCATTAGGTCTTTCCCCAAATTGCCCCATAGTATTCTAAGATACAAATCAGTCTCGACCCTCATGATTCCTAGAGCCAATGTCTCGGCTCCTTGAGGATTTGTGGGTACATAAATGATCTTGTGGTGTCCATTAGAAGAATCCTTGTTATACATCTTTGATATGCCAAGATTTTAGATTGAAATCATCAGTTTCCTAGAGGAGGAAACATTGATGTATAATCCGAGGAATGTTCCCAAAAGTGTTGTGATGATGAGCCTTAGATTCAATCTTCCACTAGTTGCATATTTCAGAGCTGAGGGAATCCAAAAGATGTCTTCCATTGGTAGAAATGGTTGGTTGTTTTAGTAAGCTTGGAATAAATATTACTTCAGTGACATGTCATGCCATATATTGATCATTGCTTCAATATATGGGATTGATTTTATATGATTCATCATTAGGGTTTTGATTCATCATTTTTTCCCTCTGCTTTCAGGAATTCAATTGCTGTGAGGATACTTAGCATTTTCATGGTCAAACTGCCTGCGAAATCTTGAGCCATAGAAAATGGGATTCGTCGATGGAATGCATCCTATTTGTGGTGGTGAAAGGTATGGAGAAGGGAAATGAAACCAAACTCCTACCCTTTGGTGATAGGGCATGGGTGTCTTATGCTTGATTCGATAGATTTATGCATATCAATAACCCACCTCCATGTCCCTCATTTTCGCACTCCAAATCTTGTAAAGATATGCTCAAGAAGGTAGCAAATCTTTACCGTTAGGAAGTAATTCCACCTTAGGATAAAGTGTAATTACTTCCTAACAATAAATCATAGATACCTTCCTGAGCATGACTTGTAGTGGAATCACTTCCTAATGGTAAATCATTTCTACCTTCCCAAGAATATCTTTACAAGATTCAATGTTCCAAGAGGGTGATAACAGAGGCATGTTATTGATACATGTAAATATATCAAATCAGATATAGGACATCCAATCCCTATCACTAGTATGTATGATATTGGTTTCATTGGCCTTCTCCATACCCTCCACCACCACAAATAGGATGCATGCTACCAATGCACCTCATTTTCTATGGATTAAGAATTTAGAGGAAATTTGACCATGATAATGCTAAGTATCCTCACATCAATTGAATTCTCAAAATCAATGGAAAACAATGACGAATATAAACCCTAATGATGAATCAAATAAAATCAATCCCATGTATTGAAGCAATGATCAATATATGGCATTCCATGCCGCTAAAGTAAGATTCAAGTTAGGCTTATTGAAACAACCAACGATTTCTACAAATAGTGGGCACCTTTCAAATTACCTCATCTTCAAAAGATCCAATTAGTGGTAGATTAAGATGAGGCTCATCATCACAACACTTTTGGGAATATTCATAGGATTCTACATCGACATTTCCTCCCCTGAGAACCCAATGATCTCAATCTCAAATCTTTGTACATCAAAGATGTATAAGTATTCTTCTAATAGGAAGCATGGGATCATTTATGTACCCACAAATCCTCGAGGATCCAAGCCATTTCCTACAGGAATCATGAGGGACAAGACTGATTTGTGTCTTCGAAGATTGTAGGGTGATCTAGGAAAGACCTAATTCCTTTATGGAAGGTGAAAAAAACATTTGGTGGTATTTGTAGTGGCAATTCGACAAAAATATACTATGAACAAATGTGTTTCCAGGTTTTTAGAAAACATCACGATTGTGTTATTCCAATACGACATGAAGAGAAACGATTGGGATGTTGAATTCGAGTGGTCATGGTGAGCTATTCACGTGAGCATGAGGAAAAAAAAAAGTGGTGGTTTACTAAGTGGTTTCTCCATCCAGACGTGGTGGCTTCATATGAATATATTTTTATATGGGATGAATATATGGGTCTCAATCATTTCAATGTAGAGGAATATATTAAAATTGTGAGAAAGCATGGCCTGGAGATATCACATCTCACCATGTATTTGAGTAGTTAAGGAAGAATATCTTGGGTGATAAGTAAGAAGAAGGTGGGCGTGGAACTCCATAGCGGAATCAACAAGGTTGACTAGTCATGTGGTCACAGGGTTCCACCTTGCAAGGCTTTTGTGGAAATAATGGCGCTTGTTTTTCCAAGAAAAGCTTGGCATTGCATGTGGTATTTGGTGTCGAATGATTTGGTGCATGGTTGGGGCTTAGATTTTTCCTTGAGGATATGTGAAAAGGAACAAAACAAGATTGGTGTTGTGGATTCCCAATGGCCTTGATATTTAATTATGATAGGAATTAGTTTAATAGCTCATGAAAATTTAGTTAGGTTATGTAACTATCTACTAACCAAATAAAAGAGGATTGATGTCAATGTATTCGACGACTTCACCATTCATAAAATTCTCATTTTATGTCTTTAGTTTCTATTTTTTGTATGATGCATTGCCAATTTCATAACATGGTATCAGAGCAATACTTAACCCTATGAGCATGCTAACATTAGAGTCCAAATATTCAAAATTTGTATCGTTGTAGATTGTAAGAGTTCAATCCACACTAAGGAAGTCGTGGTTGGAGAAAAGTTTTAATAAAAAAGGACCAAGTCATTGATCAACCACCAAGGACAAAAGAAACCACATTGTATCTTAGGAAATTTGGGGCCAAAGGTTTAATAACATACAAGACAAAGCTATTGCACTATGTCAAAAAGTGATATTCCATTATAATTAGTCGTTCGCTAGGTGTATCAGATGAAGGGAGCCACTATATTAATTAGCTATATGTTGGTTGTATCAATTAAGGGAGCCATGACCTAGCTTAAGAGAGATAGCCATGAATTTTAAATTGAGTTGTAAACAAAATAAAATGAAAGTTAAATTTTTCGAGGCCGCCATTTCTATATCAAATCATTGAGGTCCATATCAGTTCACCAGATCTAACCCTAATATATCCCCCATTCTACATCAAATTGTTGAGGTTTGTATCAAATCATGTGGCCTAACTTGAGCATATCCATGATTACATAAGTTTTAAAGAAAACACCAAAGATATACCCTTGATATAGAGACAAAGCATTCACAAATTCATAATTTTATCATATTGATCTAAACAAATCTTGTAAAGAAATATTGGAGGAATTACAAAATTCGTTTGGTGCAAAAGCGATAAATGCATTTTTTGTTTTTAAATTACAACTCTTTAGATTCAAAATGGGTTATTGAAATCAATAAGTCCAAACATATAAATGAGTTAAATTTGCTTATAAAAAAGTGAGTTGAAGTTGATGCAAAAGTAAAAGAAGAAGATACGAAAGCTATATTATTAAATAGTTTACTTTCAACTTACAACAATGAAATTTTTACATTAATTCAATTGCCTTAGTCTGATGATATAATATCATCTCTTTTGGTTGAAGATAAAAGGCTAAATGAAATTTTACATGAATATTTGTCACATGTGATAATAACTATTTTGAAGTTTTATTCTTTTTCACACTTTACCTGCAACTGATTATGCTCATTGATTAAGACAAAAAAATAAGATGTTGACTCTTGGAACTCTTAGATAGATGCATTAAAAGAAAACAATTTCAAAATAAGAGAAGATGATGTTCAACGGTTATGGTCCCTCAATCTCACTGGAATATATGTGCCTAAACAAGGTTACAGAGCCCTTGTTGAGGAAGGAATGGAGGGAGAACATGTATGGTGGTGGAGAACCATCTGGAAATTAAGGTGTCCTTCCAAAAACAAAATATGCATGTGGTTGATTTTAAACAATAGGGCCTACCTGGGAGGTGCTTTGGAAAAAAAAATTCAATGGTCCGGGTTGGTGTAGCCTATGTCAATAAGAAAATGAAATCATTGAACATTTAATTATGGCTTGTCCATTTACAAAAGAGGTGTGGAAAGAAGTGGAAATTATGATAGGGATAATAAATGTTTGGGAAGGTGGAGATATGGAAGAATCTCTTAGATCATGGCATATAAGTAAAGATACAAAGAAGATCAGATCCCTTCCACTTAACATATCTTGGGGAGAATGTCTCACTACCTGAACTTAAGGTTATTTGAAGGAAATCAGACTCTACCTATGAAATGTGTGATCCAATCACTAAATATTTTAAATCCATATCCACAACCACAACAAAAACAAAAAATACATGAGATAAAAGAAGAGGTAATCAACAAGGATATCCCATGGGCATAATTTGATGGTGCATCATAGGGAAGCCCCCCTAAAGGAGGCTCAGGAGGAATCTTATATATTCCTTCCAATCACAATATTTCTTTCAAAGTTGGGATATGACAACAAACTAATAAATATTGTGAACTAATGGCACTCAAATTAATGCTTCAATTGGCCCATGAGTATGGTGTATCACAAATACAATTTTTTTATGACTCATTCTTGGTTATCCAATGGTTACAAAAGGAATCTTCAATCATAAATTTCACTGTACAACCTCTATTTGATGATATACAAATTTGAATGACAATTTTCTCACATATCTCTTTGTCTTACATATACAAGGATAGGAACAAGATAGTTGATGGCCTTTCAAAAGATGGATTGGAAATGGAGCAATGAACCTGGAATATATCCATCCTCTAGGATGGGAACTCAAATGATTCACTGATAAACTTTGGCTATTAAGACAATGAATTGTTTTCAACCTTTATTTTTAAATGATGCAGGACATCAAGAGCATGGCTACGGGTATGTCAAAGACCCAAGATAAGGATGATGATGGTGGTAAGGATCATATCCTGTCACTGAGAGGGGGGGGGTGCATCAGTGACACAATTATTATATCAAATTTTATTTTATTAATGCAAACATAATTTTAACACAATATTTTATCGTGGAAACCAAATGGGAAACCACAAACTCTTTTCTATTAACTGCAAAATTTTGTTTTACATGTTATATAAAAGGAAGATATTCTTCCTTTTCGATCAACACCAACTGATCAGGATGCCCCCACACCCTTGTTCATCAGCACCAACTGGTAGGAGGCTACAACCCCCTCTTTAGTCAGCTACAAATGACAGGGAAGCACCAACTTCCTCTGCAGGCACCAACCTGCCCTTGCACCAACCAACCACCCTTATTTTCTGAATCTAGGGAAACTTTTGTAACCAGTCTATACAACATTTTTATCTGTTTCTCTGTTTAATATATCTTCTAATTCGGACTGTAGAGACACTTTATTCTCATCAATCTTCTTCGTTTATATGATCTTCAAAACGATGTCAGAGTGATACATTGTGTCCCTTTGTTTGGAACCATCACACCTCTTCGTTTAACTTAACCATAATCATTGTTTTATCATTTTTACAGTGAAATCTTTTCATAAATTGATCACATTTATGGATCAATTTCATCTTCTAACTTGATCCCGAATCTCTGCAATTATTTCAGAAATCGATATCATCATAGGCGCTTCCTTCAAACCATTACATGTGACCGATAACAAAAAACCACGAGATCATAATGTTTAATGACGCTTTATCTTTTGCCTTTATATCTCTTATTCCATATGGCCAATGGCAGTGACCAGACACTAGGTAAAACAAGTGCTTGAGTACTTTATCAATTTCAACGGTCACGATTTGATATCTTGATGAGCTGGACGACAGTCTGGACATCGGATCGAACGGTTCACTTCTATTTCACGGAACCAGATCAATGGTTAGATTTGATCCTTATATTTAACCTTTCACTGCTTAATCCGACGGCTAGGACTTAATCAATCATTGAGATGGATAGCCACCATTTAATTAGCGACTTCGTGCTTCGTGTGAGTGTGAGATGTAGGCCCGGGTAGTGGAGTGTGACATGTAGGAGGGGTAGTGGAGTGTGATGTCGGAGGCAGGGTAGTGGAGTGTGACATGTAGGTAGTCAGTGGAGTGTGACGTCGGAGCGTGGAAGCGGTATGGAATAGTGGTTTGGAAGTTTACTCGGAGAGGGGGGTAGGCGGTAAGTGGTAATGAGCGAGGGGGGTCCAAGTTAACAAGAATGTGACACGTTATGAGGGCCCCACATGGGAAATACCACCAACTTGGAACCCCCCCACACCGTTAAAGGTAGAAAGGTCGGGGGGGTCCGATATGCCCTGTCGACCATAGATCTAAGCGCTCGATTATTGACCACTGAGATTAGCACGCCCTTTAACATAAAGCGCCAAACTTTCATGTCACTGTGTGTTTTCTTCATTTTGTCACCAACCGTAGATCTATTTGGTGAGTGACCATCGACGATCGATGTGGAATGTGATATTCCTTGTCGATCCAAGCTCTGTGTGCGTATCAACGGTCTTGATCTGATCGTTGACTAGTATTCTGAGATTCATCACGCCATCTCTTCTGAGCTTTGACTTCATTCTCTCACCCTCCTGAGCTTTTATTTCTACATATCATCATATTGTAACTTTGATTTTCATTTGCTAGCTCTCTTGAGCTTTAATCTCTTCATATCGTCCAACTGTTTGACATCAACCATTATATGCTAACAGAATACTGTTGATATCAATGAAAATTTCATCATACCAACTTATCATCACA
Source organism: Picea engelmannii (assembly GCA_009831015.1). Lineage (NCBI taxonomy): Eukaryota > Viridiplantae > Streptophyta > Pinopsida > Pinales > Pinaceae > Picea > Picea engelmannii. The sequence continues at coordinate 10,974 of ML798861.1, forward strand.
TCAATGATATCGATTGTTGACATCAATGACAATATATTAGTGACACTATATTCAACAATGTTGTAGGGGGAGTAAAGATACATGTATGCAGACTCATGATGAAAGAATGGTTGATGAACCATGTACAAAAAAGAGTTTCCTAGAGAATCGATGGATACAACGACTGGTGACCCATCATTCTAGTGGATGGATACTCTTTTATATGGACTTCAACTTATATTTATGGTTGTAGGTACAAGATGGAAATTAGAGAATATTGAGAATGACGAAGACCAAATATTGTGGAAAATAAAAAAAGAAGACCAATGGCATGGAAGAGAAAATGGACCAATTTAATGAATATTTCTCATGAAGAAGGGGGCATTCCTATTTTTAATGTTTACTGAAAATATGAAGAAAAATGCAATAATGTAGACTAATTCTAGAAGTCTATGTAGGAACGAGAGATGGAGAGAAATGAGTAGATGTAGGGATGAATATTGTTGAGAGAATCATGGAGATATTATGGAGAGATCATATGAGTTAATTATAGAGATGGTTGTGTATTCATTTGAACTAATTAGATAATTATGAAATAATTGTTATGGTCACATATAGTTATATAAGGGACCATTTGTACACAAATTGAACATACAAGAATGGTTTTATAATAAAATTTC
>ML798861.1:15282-90538 GCA_009831015.1 Picea engelmannii
CATACACTTAACAATTTAAACAAAGAAAATATTACATTTCCTTTTGATATAAATTTTGCAAATAATCTTTACATTTTGTAAATATAATTTCTATTATTAATTAAAGAAAAATGCCCTCCTTATTTATATTTCAAATGATCCTTTCTTATCATACTTTTACTAGCATATACATGAGTAAATGGTAAATTCGTGTTGTGGAATCTCTATCATCCCCAAAAAAATTGTTTATTTTTTACGATCATGGATATTTTTTGCTCTATATAAATAAACATTATAGTAAAAAAAAGTCAAAGCCCAGATATATCTGTGGGTAAATTGATCGTTGTCAAGGGGAGGATTTTTGGTTCTTTTAAAAACAATGTTGGAAAGAATTATGATCTATTGGAAATCCATTGCAAAAGTTCCAAAAATAATCTTCACAAAAATTTGGAAAGCTAGCATTCACTTCTTTTGGATAGGGTGTAGGAATTTAGATGAAATTCCTCTGGTAAGGTGGTCCTACATATCCCCACTTAAGTGTATGGGTGGCTAGTGCATCAAGAATATTAATCTCTTCAGCCACATACTAGATGTAAAAACATATGGGGGATCACTTATATCAAATCACTTTCGGGTCATGTTATTACCTCAAAATACTTGGGTGGTCTTTCTGTTGAAGATTGGTTATGTATTCCTTAGAATTTTGTCAAGAATTTCTCCATCTTCTGGAAATCCTTTGTGGATTCTTTCCTACTAGTTGGATCTTGGAATTTCTGGCATATTGGTAATGGTAAAAAGGTTTGGTTAAGAGAATATTCATGGTTAGGTGCTAACAAAGATTTCAAATTGTCTGAGGATCTCATCGACCACTTGCACTATTAGGATATTTACAAGTTATTGGACGCCAAATCCCCTAATCATGATCAAATAGGTATAGGCGGATATATTTCCACATCGGAGTTGGGTTTAGAGGGTCATTGTGAAGATGAATGGTTTGTATATGTTGGTAATCTTGCCTCAAGATTTAACAAGCCGGTGGAAGATAGGGAGGACATTCTTTTTTGGTTGAAAAATCCCTCTACTGGAAATTTCACTGCAAAGCTCAGATATAAATCATAGGATGAGGAATATTTTCATGGGGGAAATCTCTGGTAGTGGGATTGTGTATGGAAGACCCATGCTCCTTTAAAGGATACAATTCTTATATGGCTATCTTTGAACAATAAATTACTTACATGGGACAATGGGTTGAAGAGAGGTGCGTGTTATGTAGGAATGAGGAAGAATTGATCTTCCATTTATTTGTTTCTTTTCCATTCTATTTTCAAGTTTAGAATTCTATAATCCTCAAATTTGGGCCCAAATCAAACTTGAATGCACCTAGTCTTGAGGAATACATACAAAACCGTCTCTTTGATGTTTTAGTGGTTAAGTACTATGGATATTTTCCTAGCATTTCCTTGTATTTTATTTGGTGGGAATGCAATATTTGTCTCTTTTAGGATAAGATAATTCCAGTTGAAGTGGTATATGTCACGTCCCCACAATGTGCCTTACAATCATACACCTCTTGAGGGCATGTGATACCATGAAATTTCTCACTTGGATACTTGGAAACACCAAGGTTACTTTGTCTGGACTACGCCTCTTCACCTAGAGCATACCCATACTCTGTTCTAGGCTATCGACAAGTCACACTCCTACTCTAGTGCAACTCTTGTATACTTAGACAATTGTTAACATAATTTAACACTTAGTCTTATATAAGCATACATCCATGAACATGAGAAGCCAAGAGAATAACAACGAAATAGAAAAAATAAACAAAGATATAGTTCATGTGGTACAAACTGTGCCTAACACCCGAGTAAGTATTTGTTATTGCGAAACAGTTACAATATGAGCACTACCGACTCGGTTTACAACTAGGCAAAGTCAAACGAGTCACTTCACCTCACCAAGACAATCATACATAGATCCGTCACCAAGAATCTCTTTCACCATTGTCTTCGCAACCTCCTATGGTGCACCTTATACGTGCCCTCGACTGCAGGCTTGATGTCTCTTCATTTCTGTAGGCTTCATAGATTTCAATTTTGTCTCACACATGCCTCCAACAAACCTGCATTTCCATACTTCCCTAAAATTGGCCCAAAATAAGCTCTCTCAACTCTATCCACCGAATCCTCCTTAAGACAGCACAAGTACTCCCAAGTGGAGTGACCTGGCTCCTTGAGGGAGCTCTCCCTTCTATGTTTTCCTTAGAATTGCAGAGCTCTTCTTGCTCTCCTTGTCTTCAAATCTTCCCGTCTTGGTTGTGCACCCTTGTTCTCTTATAGGGACTCTAAAGGTCACCATCGTGAACCATAACATCCTTTGGGGGTGTCGTTCCCCTTTGCAAACCCATGTGTCCAAATGAATCATCACACCCCTTTGTAGACCTGGTCGTCCAAACAAATCGTTGCACCCCTTTTCGAACCTAGTCACCCAAACGAACCCATGCGATCATCAATTGTCATACCCCTTGGGACCGACACACCTAAACTTGGTGCGCCCCTCATTTCGACGCACCCTAATCTCTTGGTTGCTTCATACATGGAAAATCCCCTTGATGCTTCCACATGTCCAAGCCGCCCACTTTCCCAACTTGGGTTCTAGATCAACCCCTCCTTGAGGATTTGGGTGAGGGTCTCCAAGCCCATCTAGCCGAAGACCTTACATCCTCCCCCACCTCAAGTCATTTTTGTCCTTGATAACATCCAAAAAATATGTGATCTCCAAGTCTCCTCCTGAACTCGTTCCCCTACTCCAACTAAGTCTTATGGAAAACCCAATTTTTGTGTCAACCAGAAACCCCAAATTATGCCAAACTTGAAACCCCAAGTTTCACTGCAAAGTGGAAACCCCAAGTTTCCCTACAAAGTGGAAACCCTAAGTTTCCACAGAACAAACTGTACTACACACAACTCCCACGATCTTCTTCCCGAGTTAATGCAGTCAATTCACCCAACTCCAAGGATGAAATTCACCCAACTCTCCTACACTCTCTCACTGCAATGTTGTTGCCTTGCTATTGTTCGGTTCCGTTGTTGTTGTCGTTTCCTGCTACAACTAACTGCTTCCCACTTCAATTCAAAAATTTTCCTAAGTGTTGAACTCCTGTGAACTTGTTGTTGTGCCCATACTTCAACCAATTCTTCCATGTCTCCACACACCGATATCCCCCATGCCTTGGACTGTTGGGTAGCTAGTCCAACCATGGCACCCAACTCATGAGAATGCACTTCCTCATGCCCTAACTTAGTCTTTTCTGTTTCATCTTCGTTACTCTTTCCAAATCCAAAGACTATTGAAAGTGTCCATCCTTGCCTTACTGTTGTTACCATCGTCTAATCTTTGACAAGGAGATCCTCCACAATGTCTAAGTGTTGCACTTCAAACCTATTAGCACATTTGTACTCTTGAACCCCTTGTCATGTTGTTGTTCTCACCCAAGTTGTGAAATATTTGAATGGATAGTCCAACCATCACAATCCTTGAGATTTCACACCCTCATGTACAAAATGGTCTCTTCCTTTCATAATTTGGTCCATTTACACAACCCTCAGATGAAGGGAAGGTCGCCCCTCATCTCACTACACTATGAAGTTAACCTGAAACAAAGTCTTATGCGACAACTTAACTCTAGTGTCCACCTCATGGAACCGTTATCCAATATGCTATACAAAGTATTCCTCTCATCCAAGTATGTGAAGAGTCAAGGGAATCCATTTTTCATCTATGCGTCCAACCAATTTTTCCCTTTTGACTCAAACAATGGTCAAGTCCACAAGTCTAGCTTCCTTGGTTGAATCCTCCCTGTCTTCATCCATGCCTTCAGATATGAAGCGTCCCTTCTGCACCAAGAACTACACGTCCATACTGCCTTTGCTCCACTGCTTCATCACCTAGCCATTTTGTTGTGTCTACCTCTCTATGCCTTGGAATGGTTAGGCTTAACCCTAAACCATACTGACCAAAGAAAGAGAAACACACATGTCCAAGTAATCTCTTCATGTTTCAGTCTTCCTTTTCACACAATCCTCCAAACGAAGGCAAGTCCTCACCTCTCCTCCTTTTTTAAAGTCACCTCTTCACAACTCAACATCTGCGATGAGTGTGGCCAATGTACCTACACTCCTTAGAGATACCAACAAACTATCCAAAATGATCCAAGAATGAGCCACCTCAAATAACTTCCACGCGTTAAGCATGTTCAAGCCAATACATCTGCCAACCTCAACCAATGATCCCCTCCAAATCTTTGAGTCATCGCATGATTGTATGCAAGTCACCAAGGTGCACTCTGCCTCATCCAATGTCCCATACCATAGGTGAGAAAACACCACCCAAGTCACTTGGTCTATGTTCTTCCTAGTTAGGTCGAATGTCAACAATTCTCGGTCGAATACTTTGCTAACTACATCTGTATCTTGGAATGAAACTACCTTGCACCTGCTGCAAACATTCAAACTTTGGCACTATCATAGTGACTGTCAAGTCATCGCATGACCCAACGAAACTAGTTAAAGCACCAAACACCAAGGAACCTCACCCATCCTATGAAACTCATCACATACATACTTCATTTCCCACTTCTCCACAACAACCTATCCAACACACTTTATCAAAGAGTTAGGTAGCTTCCTCAAGCCACCTCCATGACAGCATCCAAATCTGCCTAAGTCCACCATAGGAATTGTCCAAGTAGGTCGTCCCAAGGTCTTCCACACATTCACCCAACCAAAGAGTCTCAATTTCTACATGACTTATTCAAATCTACACCACTTGAGTCACCCTCAAGTCTATCATTTTTCACCACGGAAAATGAATGCACTTGAAACACCAATTCATTCATCTTCCCTTCAAATAAATCATTGCAACACTTAGGAAAAGAACTTGAAACCAACCATACCTTTCCAACAACATCCTAAAGAACTCGAAAACAACCATACCTTTCCAACGACATCTTTCACTGCAACCATGTTCTAAGTTTGTGGTCTTGGACCTCTACTTGCATAAGCAACTGACTCTTTGCATGAACTCACCTCAACCACCATTTGTGGTCCCACAAACCTACAAGACCTTCACTATGGTACAAGGCTGAGTTCACCCATCCACTTTAGAAATTCATATAACTCCAACCTTCACATGAAACCAATCGAACTCATCTCCAATGTCTCTCCATATCCACACCTTGACTACTTCTGCTTCAAAGCACCATGCACCCACCATCCAACTGTCAAGTCATACTGTTGCTAACTGATTGTTGTAACTTTGCTAAGAGTCACCTCGTCTGAAGGTTGTGGTCTACCCATCGTCCAACAACCCAACTCAACTCAACTTCTATTCTCGATGATGCGCGACACAAATAAATCATGATGGAAACATGCCCAACCAACTGCCTCATGAGAAGTTGGTCTAGGTTTCCCTAGGTCTTCCAACAAACCCAAGTGCTTCACCTTGCTACAACCCATAATTTCTCCCCTTCACGATCACTTTTGCGATCACCCTCTCCATTTCACTTTTGTGGATAGATTTGTGACAATTCATGCAATGGATCATGCATTTATTTTCCTTTCCCAAATGATTTGTTCAACCAATGAACTCTGTGCTTGGTCTCTCACAATGTGCACAATAGGTTCGGCACTGGCTTCCATCACGAATCAAACCAACCGAGTTTGCACTCAAACTGCCTCTGCAATCAAGTCAACGACAGGTTCTGTGATGAGTTCTACGATCACCCACCCTATCCAAGTGCTTCATCTTACCACAAACTTTTATCTTGGTTTTCACAAGGTGTGCGCCTAGGCCAACTTGAATGTCATAACAATCCCACGTTTCTTCTCCTTGAGGACTTGGGTGAGGGTCTCCAAGCCCATCTAGTCGAAGACCTTACAATATCTGATATAATTGAGATATTGACCAGAGAGTATAAATGTGAGCCAAGGAAGCCTACAACTCACAATCCAATTATTCCTTCTCTAGATTATGAAATCCCTTGTTGTTTTTTTTGATGTGGCCAGTCAAGCCCATCCTCCTTGCCATGGAGTTGGAGTTGTCCTTCATGTAAACTCCTCTCATTTTTTTCATCTTCATTATGCTTCTGGAATTGGCTCAAATATGAAACTTGCTGAATTTGCAGCTTTATGTACTCTTCTACATCATGCTAAACATCTCATTTTAACAAAGTTGTAGGTCCTTGGGGACTCTAAAGTTGTTATTGATTAAGAAAAAGAGAATTTAAAAATTCAGAATGTTCATCTTCAATCTTTATTGAGTCATATACGAGACTACATTTAGGGTTTTGAGTGTACCTCCTTTTCCCACATCTACATGGAACTCAACAAAAAGGATGACGAGGCTATCCAAGGACATTTTGAATCTATTGGATGGGTCTTTATATCTCATAAATTTCTTGATGGACATCTGATTTTGGACATGTCTTTTCTTTTATAATTTCCCATGGACTATAAATGACGAGGAAGTTTTTTTCCATATGTTTGGCTATGCGGATTTCTAAGATCAAAGTTTGAACTGTAAGATCTGCTTTTGTACAATAACAGTCACTTAAAGTCCTTTTTTGTACATAGAAATCGGGTTGGACGATTGTACCAAGTGTTTGTAGTGCAGAGAGGCACACATTGTACCCCTATGGAGGTTGGAACATGTATATTTCTCATGGAATATAATGATTTTTTTTCTTCCAGGAAAAATGCATTATAGTAAAAAGCAACGAGACACACGTCAATGGAAAATTTTCAACAATATTCCCTTTTTGATAACCCTATACAAGTTAAGGCCCTCAAGGTTGAGAGTACTCAATCATTGGGAAGATTAGTTAACCCTCAAGTTAGGGCCCAAGGTTATCTAATCAATGGGAAGATTAGTTATTATTAATTTTAGGTACAAGTATCTACTTATTATGTGTTATTATTAATTTTTTTATAAATGTGGTGAAACTTATCATAATTTAGTTGTTAATTGGTAGTACAAACAATTATTGTTGGTTGTTATTTGTAAATACTAGTTGATTCATCAATCATTATGCCATCTCAAATGATCCATTCGTGGTCTATAAGCTTGTGCCAAATGACTCTATGTATTGGGTCATTTACTTGTTTGCTTATGTCTTACTCAATGACCAAATGACACTTTTAGCTAAGATAGTATCTACTTGAATCACAATATCCCTTGTGATCATTGCTAAGGTTTTCTCCAATGAAATCAAGTGTTTTTTAATAACATTTAACCTTATTCTATACATAAAAACAAATACTACCCTCAATTATAATTTAATCTCTTACCTAAATTTAATTTATTAATTAAAATATATAATTTATCCACTTTAATTTAGAAAAAAAAATTATATTATTTATCATAATTTTTAATAAATCCATAAAAAATAATTTAAAAATAATAAAGAAAACTATTTCCTTTTAAATTCCATATAAAGAAAAATCAATTCATTGCACCTAAGCAAAAATGTTAGCCATTAATCATAAAACAATGCAAAAGGCATTAAAAGTTCCAATTATTTTGCTTTTAATAAAATTACCANTAACAGTCACTTAAAGTCCTTTTTTGTACATAGAAATCGGGTTGGACGATTGTACCAAGTGTTTGTAGTGCAGAGAGGCACACATTGTACCCCTATGGAGGTTGGAACATGTATATTTCTCATGGAATATAATGATTTTTTTTCTTCCAGGAAAAATGCATTATAGTAAAAAGCAACGAGACACACGTCAATGGAAAATTTTCAACAATATTCCCTTTTTGATAACCCTATACAAGTTAAGGCCCTCAAGGTTGAGAGTACTCAATCATTGGGAAGATTAGTTAACCCTCAAGTTAGGGCCCAAGGTTATCTAATCAATGGGAAGATTAGTTATTATTAATTTTAGGTACAAGTATCTACTTATTATGTGTTATTATTAATTTTTTTATAAATGTGGTGAAACTTATCATAATTTAGTTGTTAATTGGTAGTACAAACAATTATTGTTGGTTGTTATTTGTAAATACTAGTTGATTCATCAATCATTATGCCATCTCAAATGATCCATTCGTGGTCTATAAGCTTGTGCCAAATGACTCTATGTATTGGGTCATTTACTTGTTTGCTTATGTCTTACTCAATGACCAAATGACACTTTTAGCTAAGATAGTATCTACTTGAATCACAATATCCCTTGTGATCATTGCTAAGGTTTTCTCCAATGAAATCAAGTGTTTTTTAATAACATTTAACCTTATTCTATACATAAAAACAAATACTACCCTCAATTATAATTTAATCTCTTACCTAAATTTAATTTATTAATTAAAATATATAATTTATCCACTTTAATTTAGAAAAAAAAATTATATTATTTATCATAATTTTTAATAAATCCATAAAAAATAATTTAAAAATAATAAAGAAAACTATTTCCTTTTAAATTCCATATAAAGAAAAATCAATTCATTGCACCTAAGCAAAAATGTTAGCCATTAATCATAAAACAATGCAAAAGGCATTAAAAGTTCCAATTATTTTGCTTTTAATAAAATTACCATTCTTAAAAAAATTAAAAGATGAACAATAATTAAACTAAGCATTAAAATATTTAACTTATAAAATATCAATATTATTTTTTATGGATAAAATATTAATCAGATGTGGTAGTACCTGGTTGTATATATGCGATCAAGGTTATTTAAAATCATATGATCTCATTATTATAACTTTAGCTATGACATTAGTGGATAGCCTATATATATTTTAGGCTAAAATCATTTTTGGTTCAGGAATAAGACATAAAACTATTTATGATTGATTAAGTAATTAAAAGTTACTTTTTTTTTTAGAATATATTTAAATAGATTTAGGTGGTATAGTTTTCCTTAAATAACTGCGTTGAATTAAATAATTGTGTTAAATTAGAAGCATATTAAGGACTTTCTAAGACTTTCGTTTTTCCAAAAACATCTATAAATGTTCAAAAATAAATAAATAATTATTAAACTGAAATTCTATAAATAAATTTTGGGTTCCACATATTCAAATGTTCGGTTTTCCATTTTTGTATCTATATATCTATAGGCTTGGTTTTCTATTTTTGTATAGGGGCATAATGCATTTATAGCTCCGGTTTTTTTTAATCTATAGGCTTGGTTTTCTATTTTTGTATAAGGGCATAATGTTTTTATAGTTCTGAGTTCAATTTAAGGGAGATGTATACTTCTTCTTGAGCTTAAGTACATAGGTGATGCATAGTCTTTAAAAAAAAAATGATTTTAATTATCATAAATAAAATATTTCATATATATATAATTGAAAATTGAAAGTAATAATATTTTATTGGGTTAATAAGTGTTTTTTACATAGTAATATAAAGGAAAAGTGTAGTTTTTTTAATGTTTAATATGGAGTTAGTCTTAAAAAAATGATTTTAATTATCCTAAATAAAATATTTCATATATATATAATTGAAAATTGAAAGTAATAATATTTTATTGGGTTAATAAGTGTTTTTTACATAGTAATATAAAGGAAAAGTGTGATTTTTTTAATGTTTAATATGGAGTTAACATGTGATATTTTTTTTAATATCATTTATAAATAAAATATATCAATATTCACCTTAAATAAAATATCATTTTTAGCTGAAAACTTTAAATAAAATTTCCAACACACATATATAATAATATAATAATAATAATATATTATTCCATGTGCTTTCTACATCACACTCTAAAGGAGATGTGTGATTTCTTCAACACTTAATATGGAGTTAATATGTGGCATTAAAAAAATATTTCATATCCACCTTAAAAAAAATACCCTTGGAGGTAAAAACTTTGTTGGATTGAAAAAACTTGAGGAAAGGTTTGCACCTTCAAGGATTTGATCCTTATTGATGTATGATAAATCCAAAGTTAAGATGGATTTAAGCTGGTAGTTAAAACATGGAGACATGTAATTAGTTTTATGTTCAACATGGAGTTTTTCTACTTATACTTAAAATATAAGTAAAGTAATGTATCAAATATTTAAGGATCTATCATGCACACTAAGGGATCAAATCTCTGAAACCTTGAGTGAAGTTTTTTTAATACAATTTTTTTTTCTTCATGTGTGAAGACTTAATCCATTTCGAGGCATGATAGATCTAGAGTTAAGAGCATATGTCTTTAGTTATAATAATGAGCCTTTTGAAGAGGTTGATGGTAGTGAAGTGGGTCCCATATATGATAAAGGTTTTTTATTTTCTATAATGAATAAAATAAATCCTTGCTTTAAATTGATTGTTGTAGTACTTCAATTTTGACCCTTTGGATGTTTTGGAATGAATTGTAAATAAGTGAATATAATGGTGGGAGCCAAGTTATATAAATGACCCCATGTGCAAATGATGTAATTATCTTGTATGAAGTTCTAGTGCTGAGCTCAAGGCTAGGGCCAAAGTAGTAAATGTCTAAGTATGTATTTTTCTATGTATATTATTAAGATATACCATGAGGTAAACTTACCATGGTATTCTCAAGAAATGTAAATATTATTTCAAAAATTAATATAAAGATCTAAGGTTGGTTGTGGAAGAGCACAAGAGGGGCTATGAGTCCACAAGAGGGGCTATGAGGAAAGGGGGTCCAAGGGGTTGACAAATAACCCTAAGTTCTCTAATTTGACTAAGTCTCCTAACATTCAACTTTTCACCGTGTATGTTACTAAAAAATCCAACCATGAATCACTGAATGTAGGTGATGGTTGGTGGGGAAGTTCACCTTCCATAGTTATGAGAGCATGGTGGTTGAGTACAAGTCTGGAGAAGTGTATGAGACTCCATCTCCATAGGAATTCAAACCATCTATTTTCTTGTGCAGTCTCTTCATGCAATTAGAATGGACCATTCTATTAAGCTCATTTTGTTCATCTTAGCAGTGATTTGATTTGTGTGTTCTTACATTAGAGATTGTAATTCAAACTTGTAAATTGACAAGGTAGAGCTATGGAAGAGAAAGTATTGAACTTGAGAAATGAGAGAAATGTAAGGTTGCAGAGAAGCATAAAGGCTCAGTTGATAGGAACCATTTCCATTCCTTATAGATTGATGATCATTGAATGCTTGAGAACCAAGAGATGACTCCGTTGAGTTGATCTTGAAGGAAAACATTGAATATGACTCCTCATTCACAAACATAGAACACTAAAGAGGGAGAAGGGTTTCCTAAGGGACCGTTGAGAAGAGAAAGGACATGCCTTCTAGTACACCTCACGGATTATTTAACAAAGAAAGGGCATATTCTTAGTGTTGTGTGGGGCAATGGAATGGAGTGTCATGGATGGGCTAGTTGGAAGGTTTCCTGGAGAGTTATGTGTTGATCATTTTGTCAATGCCTAAGAGCAGTTAGGTGGGGTGGGTGACCTGAGTGTCCCGATCCTATTTCCTTTACCTTGATGATATCAGAGCCTAACTTGGGGGTGGCATCATACATGATTTCCTATGGTTTGGTGGAAAATTGCTTGCTAATAGCGAGTTTCCTTGGACCAACTTGTTAAAAGATAAGTGTTCCATCTTTATGATGAATTCCTATGTATAATTCTGTTATTGAGTTTTATTTTTCTTATGTATGAATTGGGCAATGGAATTCATGGATGTATTTGCATGGTTAGACTACATGCCTTTGTAATTTCAAATTCCTTGAGAGTTTGTTTGGTTAGAATTTACATTATGCATTCAACATCATGTATGCATTTGAACCTAAGTGGAAATGACCATAATTCATTGGAAGCATCCTTTCAAGTCAAATAGGCCAAATGCCAACTTAACATTAAGTGGGAATTATGTGGACCTTGTAGCTCAGTAGGCATTTTTTCAAAGTGAAGTGATAACTTTGGTAGCCACTCTAGCCTTTGCTTGTTTTTATTTCAAAGGGTTCCTTGAAAACAGGTTGGTTGGCCCCTATTTGATTTGAAGTGTTGAATGGGCCAGAAGGCCCTTCCTGCCTTACTTTGAACGTTATCTTCAAAGTGGCTTGATCAAGCTCTTATTGGGAAGAAGAACGATGGCGTTATCTTTTGAATCAATCACATCTTTGAAAGAGGACCGATGGGCATCTTTCAAAGAGGCATGATGGTCTATCAAGATGATTTTTCAAAAGTTCTTGATGACATATTTTGAAAGAGGCATGATGGCCTATGAATTCAATCTTTCAAAATTTTCTGATGGAATCTATCAAAAGGGATCGATGGACTAGCCTTTTTTGTTGGAATTTGAAGTGTTACCTTTGAATGTATCCTTTGGCATTTTCCATGATGTTTTTCAAAGTTGGGAAGAAGTTTGGAAAACACCTAATGGCCTATTTTTTGCATTAGAAACATCTTTGAAACAATCTCGACGTGACATTTCAAAATAACCTAATGGCCTTATCTTCCAAAGTAACTAGGGGAATTTTAAGGTAAAAAAAGGGTCTCAAAACAAAAGATGTATAATCAAAATCAATTTTAAAAGAACTAATATGATTCAATATGATGATGTCACCCACAAGGGTAAATATTTTTGGAGGAAAAGGAAGAAAACTACTTTTTTAAATGTATTTTTGTCTTATCTCCTTATAGGTTTACTCAAATTTCAAGTGCAGGCACTTGTTGGATGCATAATTAATTCTTCATCCAACAAGTGCATACACTTGAAATTTGAGTAAACCTATAAGGAGATAAGTCAAAAATACAATTGAAGAAGTAGTTTTCTTCCTTTCCCTTTGAAAATTCATAACTCTTATTTTATTATTTTAAATATTATTTTATTATTTTCCTTAGGAGGCCCATTTTATACCTCAAATTTCCCCTAATTATCTTCAAAAGAGGCGCAATGGCCTGTGGAGGGGATTTTAATGTTATTTTTTTGAATTGTCTTGATGACCTATCAAGGGAATTCAAATGTTGTTCTCTCAAGAGAGGCCTGATGATCTATTGAGGGTGTTCAAATGTTGTTCTTTCAAATTGGATCAATGACTATTTTTTTCATATAAAACCAAGATACCCCCCCCCCATTTCTCATACATTCCATCCATTGTCGGTAAATGTTGTTGGATTTACACCAAGCTCAAGAACCCTAGTGTCTTGAGAGCATTTCTAGAAGAAACCAATGTTACTTACAACCATAAGGAGAAGAGAGAATCCATACACCTAGGAAGCACAAAGAACCGTCCCAAGAAGGAGTCCCAAGAGTCCATTTCTCTCCAAGGAATCCTCCACGGGTGCATGAAAAAAATATTTCTATTGAGGTAATAGAAAATTTGTTCACTATTTCAAGATTGTTGTTTTAGTTCTTTTTATTTTTATTTTTTGTAGGTGTTTATTTATCCATTGAATAGAAAGGGTTTTTAGAGTGATAAATTTACTTTGGAGCTAGGTTTTTAATTCCATTTCCCATTTTTGTATCTAGTCTAGATACAACCACTAGATTTGTAGAATTTGCTAACCCATGTTGCATATTTTACACAACAAAAGGTCCAAGGTTGGTTGAAAAATAACATGAGAGGGGCTACGAGTCCACTAGAGAGAAAGAGGAAAGGGGGTTAAAGGGGATGAAAAATAATCCTAAGTTCCCTAAGTTGCCTAAATTATATAACCTTCATATTTCCACCATGTGCCTTATCTAACATCCCAACCACCAATCATTGAATGTCGTTGGTGGTTGGTGGGGAATTCCACCTCCCGTAGTTATGAGGGCATGTGGGTTTAGTACAAGTCTGGAGGAGTGTAAGAGAATCCATATTCATAGGAATTCAAACCATCTACTTTCCCAATGTACACTCTTCATGCAATTTGAATGGGAAAATGATATTCACCTCATTTTTTTCATCCTGGAAACCATTTGGTTCATGTGTTCTCATCTTGGAGAATATAATTCAAACCCATAAGTGACTAGGTAGATCTATGGAAGAGAAATATATGAACATAATAAATGAGATATATGGAAGGTTGTAAAGGATAATAGAGGTTTAGTTTACAAGAATCCATTCCTATTTTTATATATTGATGCTCATTGTGTGCTCAAGAGCCAGCATATGACTCTGTTGGGTTGATCCAGAAGGAAAACATCATATTGGACTCGTACTACACAAATTGAGATCACTAAAGAGGGATAAGTGTTTCCTAAGGTATTCTTGAGTAGATAAAGGAAAGGTCTTCTAGTATTCTCGAGGGAGTGTTTAGAAGAGAAAGGGTATACTCCTAGTGTTATGTGGGGTGGTGGAATGGATTTCCACAGCTAGGTTGGCTGGAAGGTTTCCTAATTTTTTTTATGTCAAATTATTTGGATGAGCTTGAGAGTAATTGGGTGGGGTAAGTTACCTAAATTACTTGAGATTGTTTCCTTCACCCTAGTGGACTCATAGCCCATATTTGAGGATACATCCATAGAATATTTCCTATGATTGGGTGGAAAAATTCTCACCAATAGCTAATGTCCTTGGACCAAATTGTCAAAAGATAAGCATTCCATATCTATGATGAAATCCTATGTATAATTCTTTTATTAAGATGTGTGTTTCTTATGCATGGATTGGGTAATCGAATTCATGAATGTATGATGTGTTGCATGTTGATTGTTGCATGGTTAGGTTGCACACCTTTGTAATTCAAAATGCCTTATAGTTTATTTCACTCAAATTTACATTGTGCATTCAACATCATGTATGCATTCAAATATGAGAAACAATGGTCATAATTCATTTGAAGTATCCTTGTAGGTTGGAGTAGCCATAGGCCAAACACCAATGTAGAATTGTGTATAAGTTATGTGGACTCTACAACCTAGTAAGCCTTTTGTCAATGTCAAATTGATAACTTTGACATCCATTCAGGCCTTTCCTTGTTCATATTTCAAAGGATTTTTCAAAATAGGCTAGTTGAACCTTGTTTGATGCAAAGTGTTATTCAAATGGGCCAAAAATTCATTTTTGTCTTACTTCAAAATTTATCTTTGTAGTGGCATGATCAAGTTATTCTTTGGAAGATGCCCTATGGTCTATTGGGATGATTTTTTGGAAGTGCCCAATGACATATTTCAAAAGAGGCTTGATGGCCTATTGGGATGATCTTTTGAGAGTGTTCGATGGCATATTTTAAAATGGTATGGTGGCCTATCCCTTTATATTAAAATTCAAAGGTTACCTTCAAATGTGGATTTTTTCTTTTGCTTTGATGTTTTTTGAAGTCTAGAAGAACTTTAGAAAAGGCCTAATGGAGGATTTTTTTTATAATGGGTATGTCTTTGAAAGTGTCCTAATGGGATTTTTTGAAATGGACTAATGGCCATATCTTTCTATTAGGTTCCTACCCTAACCCCCTTACTTAGATACTTTATTAATGTATGAGGCCACCTTCCTTGAATAAGTCACATTAAATAGTTAGTTAATAGTCACTCATTGTAATAAAGAGTTCATTTTAATAATAAGGCCCAAATTATTTGGTCAACCCTCATTATAAGGGATCCATAGGTAGTTAATTTTATCTATGGATAGTTATATATTGATCATAATGTTATGTATTATTTTTTCCAAAATTGTTAGTGTATTTGGAGCATTGCCCCATTGAAGAGGCAAGTGAACATATCTCTCTATTTTTATCTCTTTGTCTCTTGTGCTATTAGGTTTTGCATAACATTGTATGTGATTGCTCTAAATTTTTGGGGTTCATTACACTACAAGTGGTATTGGCTCTCTTTCTTGGGCATGAAGTGGGAGATTGTTTTCTTCGTTTTGCATAATTTTTATAGGAAAAAGAGGACAATAGTATTCAGGTTGATTTTTGAAACTTTTCATGCAAAATTTGAAGAAAAGGACCATGTATCATAATTCCTCTCTTAAAAATACCCAATTTCAAAAACCATCATCCAAAACGGAGTCTGAATAGTGGAGATATAGTCAATTCAAAATATTCAATTTTTTAGATTTTTTTTTTCAATGATGGCCGTGAATTTCGCAGATTGGATATCTTTTGATAGAGTGCAAAGATTTCATTCAAACCAGTTGCATTAGATCCAAAAAAATTGTGGAATTTCATGATTGGGGTCATAATAGCCAATTATATAAAGAGCCCTAGAAGTGGAGACATTGATCAATGCACAAACAAAAAACAAAACTTCATTCCCCACACTCATCCTCCCCATGGTACTTCCCTAAGAAAAAATCCTACTCATACCTTGAAAGTACAACGATTGTCTATAGAAGAAATGGAAGATCGCCAAAGATGAGGACTATACTATAATTATGATAAAAAATATGCTCTAGGTCATTGGTGTAAAGAATAGAAATTGTTCCAAATCGATATGACCACTCAATCCATGATTGAAGACATAAGTATCGAAGAGACACCAAAGTTCCAATTTGAAAATACCAACACTCAACCTCAAGCGGATATTGAACCTCTATTCTCTCATGAAGAACCACTTATCTCCATGCATGCATTATTAGGAATTTCAATTCCACAAACCTTGAATCTCACGAGTTACATCAAGCACCAGAAAGTCATAGTCCTAATCGATAGTGGTAGTACTCACAATTTCATTCATAAGAGAGTGGTAGAAGAAAACCATTGTTTTGTACACCTGGTGCAAAAATTTCAAATCATGATCATTAATGGAGGTATGATGAAATGCGAAGGAAGATGTAAAAATGTTAAACTCCAGATGGGATACTGTCATCTCAAAACCTATCTATTTTCCATTGATATGGGTGGGTGTGATATATTATCGAGGTCAGAATGGCTACGCACTTTCGGACTAGTCACTATGGATTTCAAAGAACTCTATATGATTTTCACTCAAGAGGGTCATGTACGCACCCTTCAAGTGCTTCAGGCATGCTCTCTTGGAATAGTCATCTCTCATCGTATGAAAAAATTATTAAAGAAGAGCTACTTTGGAATTATTTCCCAATTTAATACCATACAAGTTATGGATAAACCAACACAAGAAATCCACTCAGACTTGCAACTAGTCCTTGGCAAACATCATTATGTCTTTGAGACACCAAAGGGTTTAACCCCTTCTTGAGGAGATTAAGACCATGAAATTTCCCTGATTCTAGGAAGTTAACAACCAAATGTATGTCCTTATCGCCACCAAAATATCATTCATGAGTTGTTGGAGGAAGAGGTCATACATCCTAGTTCAAGCCCTTACTCATCAGTATTATTCATGGTATTAGATAAGGAAGGAACTCGGTGCATGTGTCCTAATTTTTGGGCTCTCAATAAGTTGACAATCAAGGAAAAATTTCCCATCCCTGTTATTGATGATCTCCTTGATGAACTTCATGGAGAAAAGTTTTTCACTAAGCTTGATCTATGTTTAGGATACCTTCAAATTAGGATGAAAGGAAGACATTCCAAAGATAGCCTTTAGAACACATGAAGGTAATTATGAGTTTCTATTAATGTCTTTCAACTTTGTAATGCTCCATCAACTTTCCAAAGTATCATGAACAAGATTTTCAAACTCCTCCTACACAATTTTGTGCTAGTATTCTTTAGTGATATCTTGAAATACATTAAAACATGAGAATTACACATATAACATGTTGATAAGTCCTTGCAACTCTTGAGAGACAACCAATATTTGTGAAGTGCTCCAAATGTGCTTTTGGGGCTCCTAAGGTTGAAATTTTGGTCACATTGTAAGTCAGGAGGGAGTATGAGTTGATCCCAAGAAAGTGGAAGCTATGTAAGATTGGACCAACCCAAAACCTTTAAGATATTGAAGGGATTCTTAGGAATTACAAGATACTACATGAAATTTGTGAAAATTTATGGAAAACTTGTAGCTCCCCTAACTTCACTCCTTAAAAAGAATGCCTTTGTTTGGAGTGAGTTAGCAGCACGTGCCTACACTACTTTAATGAATTCCATGTGCACTACTCGAGTATTATCCGTAATTGACTTTAATAATACCTTTGTATTGGAATGTGATGCTTCAGGGAGAGGTTTCAGAGAAGTATCAATGAAAGAAGGATGCCCCTTGACATTCACGAATGAACAATTGTGTGACCTTTATTTGGGAAAACTCACATATGTAAAGGAAATTATGGATATCCTTCACACAATGGAGACTTGGAACCCATATCTCATAGGGAGGAATTTTCATATCAAGACTAACCATCATAGTCTGAAGTACTTGCTTGAGCAACAATTGTCTTCACCAAATCAACATAAATGGGTCATCAAGATGTTCTGGTATGATTATGAGATCATATATAATAAGGGTAAAGAGAATGTTGTGGTTGATGCTTTATCCAAACAATTCGAGGAGAATGGATCATATTTTCCTTGTCATTTCCAACTCTAGGATGGCTCAAGGAGGCCCGTAAGGAATGTCCAAAAAATGGTACTTTGAGGCAAATCATCCAATGACTTCAAGTAGATCTCAACCCACCTAAAGGTTATACATGAAAACAAGATACATTGTGGTATAGAGGGTGCATTGTTCTGGAAACACTTTCAAAGAAACATCTTCAAAAGAGGCTTGATGGCCTATCAGAGGCATTCAAATGTTGATATTTTGAATTGTCCTAATGGCCTATTATGGGTGTTCAAATGTTGTTATTTCCAGAGAGGATCGATGGCCTCCTGAGAGTGTCTAAATTTTATTCTTTTGAATTGCACCAATGACCTATAAGTGGTTGATCCAGGTGGATATTGGTGGCCACCCACCTATTCCAACTGGCTCCTCTTTACAGTTTTTAGTTTGATGCATTCTTCTGTATTTCTTTGTAATTGTGGGTTCTACACTTTTGGGGCTATCTGAAGCCCTACACATCTTCCAGGTGGATACTGGTGGCCTCCCACCTAATCCAACTGGCTTATTTTGTATGTTTTCATGTCATCACATCTTGTTATACTTCCAGGGTTGTTTTGGGGCCCTAAACAATGTTTTTTTGGCTCGATACAGTCAAACTATAGATGGAGTCAGAGTTTGACAACATAATGTGTATTTCTCTAAAATACCTTTCCAATGGGATATCACGCGCCTAAAACAAAGGTCGTATACAAAAGTTATGACCCTGGGAAGTTGAGGTACCAACTTACCCATAGGGTCCCACATAAATTTTGGTGTTTCATCTCCTAGGGTTAGGTTTTTGTATGTATAGGGTTTTGACATTCATGAGTAATATTAAAAAGGCCTTTGGAGCCTCATTGTAATAATTATTCTTAGACAGATGCACATAGAAGCCACATCTCCTCTCAAAGATAGCTACCACCATTCGAGCAAGTGTTTCAATTATGTAGTTTTACAGTTTCAACCTATTTCATTTATTCAATAGAAGATATTGTTCATTGGATATCTGTGTTGTTCTTCATATCTCTGTGTCTATTGTATTCAGTCTATTAATCATTTTGTTCCACTCCTAAATCCAGATCAATGGTATCAAAGTGGTCTGTTCTTTATTTATTTTTCTTTGTGCATGTCCTCGACAAGATCTAGGTACAAGAAGTTGGGACTCGAACCAATCGATCTGTTGCAATATCGATCAATTTGAGCCCGACAACAACCCACTGGGGACGAAAAGAAAGATGATGGAGTAGGAGATCCCTTTAAAATGTTGCTCGAGGAATCCATTGCGCAAAAAATGAACGAAATTATGGACAACTTTGTGCATATCCTTTGGCGGTTGCTCACAGGAGAAGCATCTTCATCAAGAGGCCATGCAACCCCTTCAAGGTATAGGTAAATTTTGATATTTAATTATTTGAAGGACTAATAGATGCATATGCTGTAAATAAATGGTTGAATCTGCTCCAAGGGTATTTTTCGGTCCACAATTTTTTCGATAGGGAAAATATTACTTTTGCACTCCTCAAGGTCGTTCCCCATGTTAAGGACTGGTGGGATACTTACTCGGAGAAAAGGGCCATAGAGGAATCTGCAATATTTGTGGTTTCCCCTACATGGGATTCCTTCCAATATTCCATTAAAGAACAATACTACCCCATTGGAAGCTACGAGGACCAGTACACCAGATGGACCACCCTGTGTCAATAAAGGGACTAGACAGTATCAGATTTCACCAATATTTTCCATACCTTGTGCACCAAATTGGGTATCAAATACCCTGAGCGACATCTGGTGCTCAAATACCGTGGTTGTTTTCATAGATACATTCAAACATAAATGGAGTTTCTGGACATTTCCTCCTTAGGTACGACTTATAGATATGATGTCAAGATCCAACAAAAATTTAAGAAGAAGAGGCGAGAGTTTGGATCTGCAAACTCCTCACAGGCGAAGCAAGAAAGGTGGTCCCAAACCACACAACAAGGGACAGAGAAAATATGGCCATTCTTAGGACAACCAGTCCAAGCCGCAACACAGGAAGGGCAATGAAAAGATGAAGGACACCAGAAAATGGTGTGAATACCATAAAATCCCTTGGAACAACATTGAAGAATGTCGCTCCAAGTAGTCACTCATGGTCAAGATGAATTCATCTGAGTCTGAGGTTGATTCTGAATCTGAATCAAATCCATAAGGAGGGAAGCGTATCATTGATTTTGAACCCAGTGCTACTGTCACTACCACCAAAGTTCAGCCAAGCGAACCAAAAGAACTAGAGGAAGGGAAATAGATCTTTCACTCACAGATGTGGGTAAAGGGGGCTATGCTCCATTTCATTGTTGATAGCGGCATTCAGAAGAACCTGACCTTAGTAGAGGTCATCAAGCGATTTGCCCTGTCAAAGACACCACACCCACAACCCTACACCATCAACTGGCTTCACCAAGAAAGATATATTCATGTCAACCAACAGTTTCGTTTTCCCTATGGCATCAAGCCTTTCAAAGATGAGGTATTGTGTGATATTTCTCCCCTTGAAGTTTGTGATGTTCTTTTCGAACAACCATATTTTTGGAAGCATCATGATGTGTATGATTCTAGACCCGGCATTGTTATTATTACTTTGGGTAGAAAATTGTATAGGATACCATAGGTAGCACCACCTACCGCTATTTCTTTAATCTCTGCTAAGCAATGTAGTAAGTTCATTTCACAGACCGGGAAGTTGGTCTTCTTTTTAATTCATTCTCACAGTAAGAAGAAGGTCTATGCCACATTCGTGGCCTCTACACGGAGCCTCTCTTTGCAATAGAAGCAAGTGGACAAGATCATGGAAGAGTATATAGACATCTTCTCCTCACCCATCGGGGTACCGACGCACTACCAATTCAAGAATCGAATTGATCTAAGACCCGGTGCACCTATGCCTAATGGACCAATCTATCGTCGCTCGCTGATGGAAAATGACGAAATCAAGCGTCATATCCAATAGATTCTTAAAAAGGGGCACATCATACCCAAATCCTTCCCTTGTGGAAGCCTAATTGTACTGGTGCAGAAGAAGGACGAGACCTGGTGACTCTGCATTGATTACAGAGAATTAAACAAAATCAGTCGAGAATGGTACCCAATTCCCAGGATTGATGACCTTCTTGACCAACTCAAGGGGGCAAAGTTCTTCAACAAGATTGACCTAAAGTCTAGCTACCACCAGGTTCCCATCGAACCAACTGATGTATAGAAAACAACTTTCAAATCTAAATAAGGTCTCTTTGAATGGTTGGCCATGCCCTTTGGCTTAATAAATGCACTGGCCAATTTCACGAGGTTGATGGATGATGTATTAAGACCCTTCACCAACTCTTTTATGGTGGTATATTTGGATGACATCCTCATATTCAACAACACTTTGGAGGAGCACATGCAACATATTCAATAGGTTTTGAGCACTCTGTGGCAGCACAAGCTATATGCCAACTTGGAAAAATGATACTTTCGAATGAACAAGGTCCAATACTTGGGCTACATTGTTGATGAGCATGGGTTACATGTTGATCCAGCTAAGATCCAAGTCATCCGTGACTGGCCATCCCCGACCACACTAACCAATATTCAGAGCTTCTTGGGACTGGCCAACTTCTACCGACGGTTCGTGTTGGGATTCTCCCATATTGCATAAGCCCTCACCCAAGTGACCAAGGGTGGTGGTAGGGAAAATTTATTGTGGGGTAAGGAACAAAAATGAGCATTTGATGATCTGAAACATCACTTGTGCTCAGCGCCAGTACTCTCCTTTCCTGATCTACAACAACTGTTCAAGATTGAGACTGATGCATCTGACTATACTATAGGTGCAATTCTCACTCAGCACGGTCATCCGGTGGCATACCATAGTGAGACACTCTCAGATATTGTCCGTAAATACCCCACCTATGAAAAGGAAATTTATTCCATTGTAAAATCACATTGTCAATGGAAACATTACATTCTTGGAAAGGAGACTATCATCCACACTTATCACAAGCCTCTGCAGTTCATACAGACACAAGGGAAATTGCAGAACGATCACCATCAGAAGTGGTCCACCTACCTGCAACAGTTCCATATCAACATCAAGTATAAGATAGGGAGCACAAATCATGTTGTTGACTGCCTCATTCGACCTCCCGTGGATGCACTCACCATTGTGCTCCATTCCTGTGGACATGAGGCATATGAGTGGCCCCAACTTTATCAAAAAGATATGGACTTTGCCACCACCTATAAACTCTTAGGTACAGGTGTGAATGTCACTGATTTTCACATTCAAAACGAATTGTTATGCCATCTAGGCCATCTAGGCCAGTAGGCATTTTTTCAAAGTGAAGTGATAACTTTGGTAGCCACTCTAGCCTTTGCTTGTTTTTATTTCAAAGGGTTCCTTGAAAACAGGTTGGTTGGCCCCTATTTGATTTGAAGTGTTGAATGGGCCAGAAGGCCCTTTCTGCATTACTTTGAATGTTATCTTCAAAGTGGCTTGATCAAGCTCTTATTGGGAAGAAGAATGATGGCGTTATTTTTTGAATCAATCACATCTTTGAAAGAGGACCGATGGGCATCTTTCGAAGAGGCATGATGGTCTATCAAGATGATTTTTCAAAAGTTCTTGATGACATATTTTGAAAGAGGCATGATGGCCTATGAATTCAATATTTCAAAAGTTTCTAATGGAATCTATCAAAAGGGATCGATGGACTAGCCTTTTTTGTTGGAATTTGAAGTGTTACCTTTGAATGTATCCTTTGGCATTTTCCATGATGTTTTTCAAAGTTGGGAAGAAGTTTGGAAAACACCTAATGGCCTATTTTTTGCATTAGAAACATCTTTGAAACAATCTCGACGTGACATTTCAAAATAACCTAATGGCCTTATCTTCCAAAGTAACTAGGGGAATTTTAAGGTAAAAAAAGGGTCTCAAAACAAAATATGTATAATCAAAATCAATTTTAAAAGAACTAATAGGATTCAATATGATGATGTCACCCACAAGGGTAAATATTTTTGGAGTAAAAGGAAGAAAACTACTTTTTTAAATGTATTTTTGTCTTATCTCCTTATAAGTTTACTCAAATTTCAAGTGCAGACACTTGTTGGATGCATAATTAATTCTTCATCCAACAAGTGCATACACTTGAAATTTGAGTAAACCTGTAAGGAGATAAGTCAAAAATACGATTGAAGAAGTAGTTTTCTTCCTTTCCCTTTGAAAATTCATAACTCTTATTTTATTATTTTAACTATTATTTTATTATTTTCCTTAGGAGGCCCATTTTATACCTCAAATTTCCCATATTTATCTTCAAAAGAGGCACAATGGCCTATAGGGTGGATTTTAATGTTATTTGTTTGAATTGTCTTGATGACCTATCAAGGGAATTCAAATGTTGTTCTCTCAAGAGAGGCCTGATGATCTATTGAGGGTGTTCAAATGTTGTTCTTTCAAATTGGATCAATGACTATTTTTTTCATATAAAACCAAGATACCCCCCCCCCATTTCTCATACATTCCATCCATTGTCGGTAAATGTTGTTGGATTTACACCAAGCTCAAGAACCCTAGTGTCTTGAGAGCATTTCTAGAAGAAACCAATGTTACTTACAACCATAAGGAGAAGAGAGAATCCATACACCTAGGAAGCACAAAGAACCGTCCCAAGAAGGAGTCCCAAGAGTCCATTTCTCTCCAAGGAATCCTCCACGGGTGCATGAAAAAAATATTTCTATTGAGGTAATAGAAAATTTGTTCACTATTTCAAGATTGTTGTTTTAGTTCTTTTTATTTTTATTTTTTGTAGGTGTTTATTTATCCATTGAATAGAAAGGGTTTTTAGAGTGATAAATTTACTTTGGAGCTAGGTTTTTAATTCCATTTCCCATTTTTGTATCTAGTCTAGATACAACCACTAGATTTGTAGAATTTGCTAACCCATGTTGCATATTTTACACAACAAAAGGTCCAAGGTTGGTTGAAAAATAACATGAGAGGGGCTACGAGTCCACTAGAGAGAAAGAGGAAAGGGGGTTAAAGGGGATGAAAAATAATCCTAAGTTCCCTAAGTTGCCTAAATTATATAACCTTCATATTTCCACCATGTGCCTTATCTAACATCCCAACCACCAATCATTGAATGTCGTTGGTGGTTGGTGGGGAATTCCACCTCCCGTAGTTATGAGGGCATGTGGGTTTAGTACAAGTCTGGAGGAGTGTAAGAGAATCCATATTCATAGGAATTCAAACCATCTACTTTCCCAATGTACACTCTTCATGCAATTTGAATGGGAAAATGATATTCACCTCATTTTTTTCATCCTGGAAACCATTTGGTTCATGTGTTCTCATCTTGGAGAATATAATTCAAACCCATAAGTGACTAGGTAGATCTATGGAAGAGAAATATATGAACATAATAAATGAGATATATGGAAGGTTGTAAAGGATAATAGAGGTTTAGTTTACAAGAATCCATTCCTATTTTTATATATTGATGCTCATTGTGTGCTCAAGAGCCAGCATATGACTCTGTTGGGTTGATCCAGAAGGAAAACATCATATTGGACTCGTACTACACAAATTGAGATCACTAAAGAGGGATAAGTGTTTCCTAAGGTATTCTTGAGTAGATAAAGGAAAGGTCTTCTAGTATTCTCGAGGGAGTGTTTAGAAGAGAAAGGGTATACTCCTAGTGTTATGTGGGGTGGTGGAATGGATTTCCACAGCTAGGTTGGCTGGAAGGTTTCCTAATTTTTTTTATGTCAAATTATTTGGATGAGCTTGAGAGTAATTGGGTGGGGTAAGTTACCTAAATTACTTGAGATTGTTTCCTTCACCCTAGTGGACTCATAGCCCATATTTGAGGATACATCCATAGAATATTTCCTATGATTGGGTGGAAAAATTCTCACCAATAGCTAATGTCCTTGGACCAAATTGTCAAAAGATAAGCATTCCATATCTATGATGAAATCCTATGTATAATTCTTTTATTAAGATGTGTGTTTCTTATGCATGGATTGGGTAATCGAATTCATGAATGTATGATGTGTTGCATGTTGATTGTTGCATGGTTAGGTTGCACACCTTTGTAATTCAAAATGCCTTATAGTTTATTTCACTCAAATTTACATTGTGCATTCAACATCATGTATGCATTCAAATATGAGAAACAATGGTCATAATTCATTTGAAGTATCCTTGTAGGTTGGAGTAGCCATAGGCCAAACACCAATGTAGAATTGTGTATAAGTTATGTGGACTCTACAACCTAGTAAGCCTTTTGTCAATGTCAAATTGATAACTTTGACATCCATTCAGGCCTTTCCTTGTTCATATTTCAAAGGATTTTTCAAAATAGGCTAGTTGAACCTTGTTTGATGCAAAGTGTTATTCAAATGGGCCAAAAATTCATTTTTGTCTTACTTCAAAATTTATCTTTGTAGTGGCATGATCAAGTTATTCTTTGGAAGATGCCCTATGGTCTATTGGGATGATTTTTTGGAAGTGCCCAATGACATATTTCAAAAGAGGCTTGATGGCCTATTGGGATGATCTTTTGAGAGTGTTCGATGGCATATTTTAAAATGGTATGGTGGCCTATCCCTTTATATTAAAATTCAAAGGTTACCTTCAAATGTGGATTTTTTCTTTTGCTTTGATGTTTTTTGAAGTCTAGAAGAACTTTAGAAAAGGCCTAATGGAGGATTTTTTTTATAATGGGTATGTCTTTGAAAGTGTCCTAATGGGATTTTTTGAAATGGACTAATGGCCATATCTTTCTATTAGGTTCCTACCCTAACCCCCTTACTTAGATACTTTATTAATGTATGAGGCCACCTTCCTTGAATAAGTCACATTAAATAGTTAGTTAATAGTCACTCATTGTAATAAAGAGTCCATTTTAATAATAAGGCCCAAATTATTTGGTCAACCCTCATTATAAGGGATCCATAGGTAGTTAATTTTATCTATGGATAGTTATATATTGATCAGAATGTTATGTATTATTTTTTCCAAAATTGTTATTGTATTTGGAGCATTGCTCTTGGAGGTTTCCCCATTGAAGAGGCAAGTGAACATATCTCTCTATTTTTATCTCTCTTTCTCTTGTGTTATTAGGTTTTGCATAACATTGTATGTGATTGCTCTAAATTTTTGGGGTTCATTACACTACAAGTGGTATTGGCTCTCTTTCTTGGGCATGAAGTGGGAGATTGTTTTCTTCTTTTTGCATAATTTTTATAGGAAAAAGAGGACAATAGTATTCAGGTTGATTTTTGAAACTTTTCATGCAAAATTTGAAGAAAACGACCACGTATCATAATTCCTCTCTTAAAAATACCCAATTTCAAAAACCATCATCCAAAACAGAGTCTGAATAGTGGAGATATAGTCAATTCAAAATATCCATTTTTTTAGTTTTTTTTTTCAATGACGGCAGTGAATTTCGCAAATTGGATATCTTTTGATAGAGTGCAAAGATTTCATTCAAACCAGTTCCATTAGATCCAAAAAAATTGTGGAATTTCATGATTGGGGTCATAATAGCCAATTATATAAGTATAATTGAAGTTGTGATCTTTTTATATTTTCAACCTCAATCCCTAGCTTGCAAAAGTTTTTTTTTGGTGATTTTAAGAGCTTTTCTGGGGTTAACGAGATCATAATATTTAATTCTTTTAGAGACATATATTTGTGTCTTTAAATAACATATTTATCTATCATTTAGTGGGTAAAACTATGGTAGGGGTATAATACACATATTAAATATAAGTGAAAACACATTGTTGGAAACCCTTGTAACCCATCTTGGTATCCCTTCAAGTATTTTTGCATCAAACGATACATGTATATGGAATTTCACTTTCATGTACCCTTGGGTATATAGGAATTCCCCTAGGGATACCTAAAAAATATTTAAATAAGCTAAGAAATCGTCTTGTTGCTATAGTACATCGAGAACAACACTCGGGGAGACCACTCTCTAGTACCTGGGTAGTCGAGTAGTATGAATAAGAGCATGGTTGAGACTCCTTAGTTAATTCCCTGAGATATTGGTTCAAGTACTATTGTTGGACCCCACATGTATATCAAATATTTATATCACCTGACACTCCCTTCTCCTTAGGACCTCATAACTTTTTCCAGTGAGCTCACCTGTGAAGGATGATACCTATAAACTACCTCATGATTCTTCGGAAAATATGAACACCCTTTCTACTTCAGAAAAATTGAACAACCGAGAAAATTAGTTTAATAGGTTGGATGATAAATCAAATGGGTTGAATTAGCATTTGAATACGAAGATAGATGAGAAGTTACAACAAAACCTAGCTAACTTTGAAAATATGTTAACTGAGAAATTGAAGGGTATGCTATATCAGGTCATACCAGAAGAGCACCACTGGAACACAAAAAATTGAGCCACACCAGGAAGAAACTTATAAATCAGGACTATTTATCCACTCAACCCTTTTCGAGTTTGCACAACAATAGATCAATGGATAATAACATATGACATCGTTCTTATAATGTGGACCTAAACAAGTTCAATGGTTCTAATCCATCAAGATGGGTCACCCAGATGGAAAATTACTTCACCCTCCAAGTAATTACTCATGACATGATAAAAATCAAGGTGGGGGCCTTATATCTAGATCCAGAATGATGGAAATGGTGGGAACAACTTAAAAAATCATATGCAGGCTATATCAGTTGGAGTCGGTTTGTTAAAGTTGTCTATGTTTGTTTCTAGAAATATACTCACTATTTGAGGCAACTTACCAAGTTATGCCAAATAGGCTCAATCACAAAATTTATGGTGTCCTTTGAGAAATTAGTTATCTTTGCAGAGAACCTAATAGATTCTTTCTATGAAGAATGTTTCTTTAGTGGCCTCAAGGAGCAGATTTGAGCACAAGTTAGAATGCAATGTCCTACTACATGGTTGGAAGCAATGCAAAGAGCCCTAGAAGTGGAGACATTGATCAATGCACAAACAAAACAAAAAACTTCATTCCCCACACTCATCCTCCCCATGGTACTTCCCTAAGAAAAAATCCTACTCATACCTTGAAAGTACAACGATTGTCTATAGCAGAAATGGAAGATCACCAAAGATGAGGACTATACTATAATTATGATAAAAAATATTCTCTAGGTCATTGGTGTAAAGAATAGAAATTGTTCCAAATCGATATGACCACTCAATACATGATTGAAGACATAAGTATCGAAGAGACACCAAAGTTCCAATTTGAAAATACCAACACTCAACCTCAAGCGGATATTGAACCTCTATTCTCTCATGAAGAACCACTTATCTCCATGCATGCATTATTAGGAATTTCAATTCCACAAACCTTGAATCTCACGAGTTACATCAAGCACCAGAAAGTCATAGTCCTAATTGATAGTGGTAGTACTCACAATTGCATTCATAAGAGAGTGGTAGAAGAAAACCATTGTTTTGTACACCTGGTGCAAAAATTTCAAATCATGATCATTAATGGAGGTATGATGAAATGCGAAGGAAGATGTAAAAATGTTAAACTCCAGATGGGAGACTGTCATCTCAAAACCTATCTATTTTCCATTGATATGGGTGGGTGTGATATATTATCAAGGTCGGAATGGCTACGCACTTTCGGACTAGTCACTATGGATTTCAAAGAACTCTATATGATTTTCACTCAAGAGGGTCATGTACACACCCTTCAAGCGCTTCAGGCATGCTCTCTTGGAATAGTCATCTCTCATCGTATGAAAAATTTATTAAAGAAGAGCTACTTTGGAATTATTTTCCAATTTAATACCATACAAGTTATGGATAAACCAACACAAGAAATCCACTCAGACTTGCAACTAGTCCTTGGCAAACATCATTATGTCTTTGAGACACCAAAGGGTTTAACCCCTTGTTGAGGAGATTAAGACCATGAAATTCCCTTGATTCTAGGAAGTTAACAACCAAATGTATGTCCTTATCACCACCAAAATATCATTCATGAGTTATTGGAGGAAGAGGTCATACATCCTAGTACAAGCCCTTACTCATCAGTAGTATTCATGGTATTAGATAAGGAAGGAACTCGGTGCATGTGTCCTAATTTTTGGGCTCTCAATAAGTTGACAATCAAGGAAAAATTTCCCATCCCTGTTATTGATGATCTCCTTGATGAACTTCATGGAGCAAAGTTTTTCACTAAGATTGATCTATGTTTAGGATACCTTCAAATTAGGATGAAAGGAAGACATTCCAAAGATAGCCTTTAGAACACATGAAGGTAATTATGAGTTTCTATTAATGTCTTTCAACTTTGTAATGCTCCATCAACTTTCCAAAGTATCATGAACAAGATTTTCAAACTCCTCCTACACAATTTTGTGCTAGTATTCTTTAGTGATATCTTGAAATACATTAAAACATGAGAATTACACATATAACATGTTGATAAGTCCTTGCAACTCTTGAGAGACAACCAATATTTGTGAAGTGCTCCAAATGTGCTTTTGGGGCTCCTAAGGTTGAAATTTTGGTCACATTGTAAGTCAGGAGGGAGTATGAGTTGATCCCAAGAAAGTGGAAGCTATGTAAGATTGGACCAACCCAAAACCTTTAAGATATTGAAGGGATTCTTAGGAATTACAAGATACTACATGAAATTTGTGAAAATTTATGGAAAACTTGTAGCTCCCCTAACTTCACTCCTTAAAAAGAATGCCTTTGTTTGGAGTGAGTTAGCAGCACATGCCTACACTACTTTAATGAATTCCATGTGCACTACTCGAGTATTATCCGTACTTGACTTTAATAATACCTTTGTATTGGAATGTGATGCTTCAGGGAGAGGTTTCAGAGAAGTATCAATGTAAGAAGGATGCCCCTTGACATTCATGAATGAACAATTGTGTGACCTTTATTTGGGAAAACTCACATATGAAAAGGAAATTATGGATATCCTTCACACAGTGGAGACTTGGAACCCATATATCATAGGGAGGAATTTTCATATCAAGACTAACCATCATAGTCTGAAGTACTTTCTTGAGCAACAATTGTCTTCACCAAAGAAACATAAATGGGTCATCAAGATGTTCTGGTATGATTATGAGATCATATATAAGAAGGGTAAAGAGAATGTTGTGGTTTATGCTTTATCCAAACAATTTGAGGAGAATGGATCATATTTTCCTTGTCATTTCCAACTCTAGGATGGCTCAAGGAGGCCCGTAAGGAATGTCCAAAAAATGGTACTTTGAGGCAAATCATCCAATGACTTCAGGTAGATCTCAACCCACCTAAAGGTTATACATGAAAACAAGATACATTGTGGTATAGAGGGTGCATTGTTCTGGAAACACTTTCAAAGAAACATCTTCAAAAGAAGCTTGATGGCCTATCAGAGGCATTCAAATGTTGATATTTTGAATTCTCCTAATGGCCTATTATGGGTGTTCAAATGTTGTTATTTCAAGAGAGGATCGATGGCCTCCTGAGAGTGTCTAAATTTTATTCTTTTGAATTGCACCAATGACCTATAAGTGGTTGATCCAGGTGGATATTGGTGGCCACCCACCTATTCCAACTGGCTCATCTTGACAGTTTTTAGTTCAACACATTCTTTTGTACTTCTTTGTAATTATGGGTCCTACACTTCTAGGGTTGTCTAAATCCCTACACATATTCCATGTGGATACTGGTGGCCTCCCACCTAATCTAACTGGCTTATTTTGTATGTTTTCATGTCAGCACATCTTGTTGTACTTCCAGGGTCATTTTGGGGCCCTAAACAATTTTTTTTGGCTCGCCACAGTCAAACTATAGACAAAGTCAAAGTTTGATGGCGTAATGTGGTTCTCTAAAATACCTTTCCAATGGGCTATCATGCGCCTAAAATGGAGGTCATATGTAAAAGTTATGACCCCGGGAAGTTGAGGTATCAACTTACCCATAGGGGCCCACATAACTTTTGGCGTTTCATCTCCTAGGGTTAGGTTTTTTATGTATAGGGTTTTGAAATTCATGAGTAATATTAAAAAGGCCTCTAGAGCCTCATTATAATCATTCTTATCAGACAAATGAGCATAGCAGCCACATCTCTTCTCAGAGATAGCTACCATCATTCGTGCAAGTTTTTCAGTTTTGCAATTTTACAGTTTCAGTCTATTTAATTTATTCAATAGAAGATATTGTTCACTGGATATCTATATTGTTCTTCATATCTCTGTGTCTATTGTATCCAATCTGTTAATTAGTCTGTTCCACTCCTAAATCTGGATCAGTGGCATTCAAATGTTTTTCTTTCAAATTGGCTTGATGGCATTTTCAGGGCATTCAAATATTGTTCTTTAAAATTTGCCCAATGGGTTGTTAGAGGTGTTCAAATATTTTTCTTTCGAATGTGGTTGCATGTAGGGAACACATTTCAAATAGGCTCAATGGATTATTTAAAAGGGACCCCATGATTCATATGTATGTGTTCTTTGAAGGAACCCCAATGATATGTATTGTGTTTTGATGTTATGCATTAGGCTTATCTACAAGAAAGGCCCGATGTGATTTTTCCAATAGGCTCGATGGTTTACTCGAAGTGGGTTGAATGGCCTAAGTGGTGTACATTATGTTCAAAGTATTAATCTTGGAATTATTGAGTAGATATGGAATTGCCATGGACCTAAAGGTCTTGCCTAAAGTTTTTCTTTTTGGCATCCCTATTCATGCATCATTTCCTTTCTTCAGTTGCAAGGGCTTGGACAAAAAGTGCCTACTTGCAACCAAACTACACCTCTTCACTTAGGGTCTTCCCATAACCATGCCCTAAGCTACAAATTTTAGATCCACAACCAAGTTCTCTAACACTTAGACTGATGTCCAATTGTGGTCTTAAAGCATCCGAGAACTACTTAACACTTAGTCAAACATATCAATATGTTTTCAAAGAGAACATTGAAAGGAAATAACACTCAACATGCAAATAGCCACAATATATATGTTAGAGAAACATCCAAGGTGGATTCCTAATATTTATTAATAAAGAAAGTTACAATAACAATAATATAACAAGGGAGATCAATCACTACATCCGACTCTATTTATAGGAGTACAAATAGTCTAAGGAACTACTACCTTACTGCCACTTCACTTGCATAATCCAATTCCTACAAGGGCATGTCTCCTAAAAGTCCAAATCTTCAACATATTATGTTTCCCACACCCAAGTGCTTACTATGTTGAACCCTAGATTGAGCACTCACTTGGAATTCTCTAACCATGATTGATCACTTGAAAAATATGTTATTTCCATTGTTCAAGTAATATAATAGTTCTAGGTTAAAGATTCTATGAAATGATGGGTTCCAGTGTTCAATTAATATAATAGTTCTAGGTTAAAGATTCTATGAAATGATGGGTTTTTTTGTATTGTATTGATTGTCGGATTCCGAAAAAAAAGCCATTTCATAGAACAGCTAACCAGTGCCAATATAATCAGTTTACCTCTTGTTCAATGATTTATTTTCTTGAAGTGTTGTAGCTGAGTGTTTTTGTGATTGCTAAGTCTTTTAAAGGTAGACCCACTTCAAAAGATACTAGGCTATTTGCTATGAACAAATTTGTCCATATTCTTATTTCAATTTCTTGTTTATAGGAATATTCATAAACTCTTTGTTTATATTCCTGTTTATATCCTTACCCAGATTTTCTATTTATTGCTACTAGATTAACTTTGCATTCATTTACTTGTTTTGAATGGAGTTTCTTTCATGCTTAGTTTTATAAGGAAATCATTGTATATCTAAGTTTAAAAAACATAGCATAAAAATGACAGACTTGTAACTAATTATAGTTGTCCCAAAGTAATCATTGCTACGATTCAAACCAAAAGAAATACGCTTAGAGTAGTTTTCAACTAATTTTTATGTCTATAATTTCATTTTTTTGCAATTAGAATAAATGTTGAAATTTTGGTCTTTAATAAATAGGCATACCATAGGTGATGAATCAATCTTCATATCTTAAATTATGTGCATACAACACCATAGTTTCATAAGTTCACTAATGAATCCTAGGTTGATAATACAATGAAAATGTGAAGTAGTTGTCTTTTAAAGAACTATATTGAACAGTTCTCAACCCCAACACAAGGAACGTTTAATGTCGTTGGGTCCACATTCTCACCAAAACGTGCTTGACTACCCAGGGTCTTTAAAGTCTATATAAAGGAAACCCTTTCCACTTTAAACAGTTCACCAAGTCATTTAGTTGTCCAGTGCATGCCATTTATCCATGTTACCTTCTACATCAATCTATCATGCTTTCCTAAATTGATTTGTAAAGGGTGCCAAATTTCATCTAAAGGCAAAGGCATAACATCCTCTCCCACTAAAATTGTTCTCTTCCACTCAACACTTGTTTGAGTTTTCAAATATTTCCCTCCTCAAACTCTAGGATCTTATATTCATATTACCACAGTGCCTCCTTCCTCTCCTAGTTTTTCTCCTCTTCGGGTTTGTATTTTGTTGGGCACAAGCCTATTTTGAGGAGATGCTATTTTTGGAAGAAAATCCCAGAATGAAGAAAAGTATAGTTGGAAGGAAAAGCAACACGTGCAAGGAAAGCATACAGGGAAACCTAACCACATTAGGGTTAGGGTTTTTGGAAGACATTATAACGGATGAGAAGCCAAAAATAAGTATAAATAAGTACCTAGGAGGTCTAGGTCGGAGGAGAGGATGTTAGAGAAGACTATTTTTACGTATCTAGGTAAGAGATGGTAGTACCAGATGACGTTTTGTAAGTTTTTGAGTTGTGGGAGAGAAAAGTAACTAGACCTTGAGGGTTAGATTGCAGGCTGAGGATCCTGGTGCAATCTAGTCATCCTCACAAAGGTCGTAGAGTCTGTGTTGTGATTATAAGATTAGAAACTGTAGTGCGCACGACGCCATATATTACAGAACTATAATAAAAGATCCTAAGCTGCCAAATCTTTGTGGACATAGCCTAGGAGGGGGTGAACCATGATAGATCATGTGTTATGTAAATTTCTTATTGTCTATGTCTTTTATGTCAATGAGTAAATCTTAGATGAATGTATTGATGAAATAGTTAGATATGTTGATTTACATGCATTAATAAAGAACGCCAAAGTATCTAATATAGATGGATATTATAGTAAATGAATGAAGATCACTAAGTATAATCCCAGATCCCCACTCTTTCCTAGACTGCAAGCACTTGAGCATTGCAGACACCCATAGAACTATCTCGAGTGAGACTACGCAGTACACTCTATGTGTTGTGTTTCCTTTTTTTTTACCAGGAGGGTCGATATTTTTAGAGGGATTTGTTGGATGCTTGTTTAGATTTGAACCTGGGTCAGCCTAAGAAGTAGGAAGAGGGATTAGTAACCAACAAATGGTTATGTTGTTGGCTCGAATTGCATGGGATTTAGTGAGTGAGATCCGTGAAAATATCGTGAAGAGATTGAAGCTATAAATGTTCAAATCGTGGAATCCAACGAAGGCGTAGATTGAAAGCTGGTTGAAAACAAAGGAGCTAGAGTTTGCGCAGAAAGACAACAAAAACCCTAAAATAACACCGCGCACATATCTGGAAAAGTATGTGTTTAGCGACTTGCATGAAGTGTTTTTTTGTGATTTCCCACATGTGTTGCAAGAGTGGATATTGAGGTTGAAAGACAACCACACAACAAATCGTATCAGACAATTAGAGTGGAATCCTGTGGAGATCGCATAGTTACAACAAGTTGATAAAAAATTCATGCGCGTAGTATATTTATGGTTAGACAATATTGTGGCAGGATTTATCACAGAATTTGCAGTAGACACTGCGAAGTCTTACAATGCAGTAGAGAAAGAGTTTCTAAGAGGACCGCGAGGAAGGTATATTAGATCGTTGTATACTTCCATAAAGATCTTACTGTTTAACAAAGGTGTAATGACTATGGAGTCAGACAACTAAACTTCCTTGCGTACATGGGGGAAGGGGGGAAGCACTGACAAGAGTTGGAGAAATGGAGGAAGAGATGGATAAAGGAAAGAAGGAGGGGGCCTTGGACCTAATCATGATGGAGGAATATCAGATCAAGCAAATCATTGCAACAGCTGAAAAAATGCACAATGGAGTACCTTACCAATATAAGATGAATAATGGAAAGAGAGCCATAGTAGAGAGAGAAGGCTTGGCAAGTGATGAAGAAGAGGTAGAGGATCTCCGGGATATGGATAAGATTGAGGAAATCATGCACACAACGTATGAGAGGAAGACAAGAGGTCCAAGGGCAGGAACATAAGGCAGAAATCCTATCCATGTCAGTGTCAGTGTGACTATAAACCAGAAAGAACACCACAGTTCAAAAAAATGAATTTTAGTGGAAGAAAGATAGCAGGAAGTGCACCCAACCAAGGAGAAAAAACTGGAGGAGCCATTTCATGAAGTATTATTCAAGTATCTACACCATGTGGAGGTCATAGTTCATCACTGTTCAAAATGGCAGGGCATGATCCCACCATCAGGTTACTCGAATTCAAGGGAGAGGCATCAGAGGATCTTGAAAAGAACTTGTTTATCTGTGAGAATATTTGGGAAGCAAAGCAGATCACAAATGAGGATAAAAAACTCGCACAGTTAGCTATCATGCTAATACATCATGTACTAGATTGGTACATGAGTTTAGTTGCAAACAGTCCACCAAGAACAACAAGGACAATTTTAGATGTCAAGAAGCTACTGATAAATGAATTTCAAAAACATAGCTCAAAGGATCAGTACATGAATGAGATGATTGAAATCAAACATAAACCATAAGATTCAGTTTAGGAGATTGATCAGAGGTTCAAACGATTGAATGGAAAATTGAAGTACGTCATGATAGATATGTAGCATAGACATCTCTGTGTGAATTCACTGTTACCACACCTAAAATACCCTTTGAGGCAACATAAGTTTCAAACACAGGTAGAGGCTCTATAGGCATCCCTACAACTCGGAGAGAACCAGTATCAGAAGACAGATCTAGCAATAGAAGAGTTGAAAGAGGATATGAAGAACCTCACATTTCAACTGAACCATAATAAAGGCAGAGAGAAAAGAGAAGTTGTTTGGTGTACTACATGCAGGACATAAGGACACCATAAGAATGAGTGCCCAACGTTCATGCATTACATGGCAACAGGGCTACCAAACCATTTGCCAACATGAGGACCATGGTGTGAGATATGTAAAACACATGGACATGATCCATATAATTTTCCAATGATGCATAAGTACCAGACAGTACCTAAGAGTTCATATTGCAACTTTTGCAAATCAGTGGGTCACGATGACAAAGATTGTAGGACAATTTTAGATATTTATAGGGTGCAAGCAAAGATGATGATAGGGGAAGTTGCACCATATTTTAACCAGGTACCACCTCCATATAGTAATGCGCAACCACAGTATAATAATGTGCAACAACAGTACAACACTGTGCATCCATAGTATAACCCCGTGTAGTATAATCAAGTACCTCAGTACAACACACCACAAGTAGATCGAGGTGGATACAGAGGTGGAGGACGAGGTAGAGGAAGATTTGTAAGATGTAGAGGTCCATTAGTGTGCCACAACTACCAACATCCAGGACACTATGCGAGGTAATGTCCACTTCCACTTGCGACATGCATGTATTGTTGCACAGAAGACCATGATATGAAGGATTGTCCAACATTATTGGGAAAGATTCAAGAAAATAGAAATCAGAATAATCATAATGTTCAGTGGATTTATGTGGAGGCAAGGGATGATGGAAGAAATATCAACATAGTTATGCATGGAGGAGCTAAGACAGGAGATGATGCAGTACGATAGGAGCCATCACAACACCAATGGGTGAAGAAAAATAATGAACCACATAAACAGTTTGATGCAGGGAAAGAAAAATAAATATTCAAGGAGGAAAGATAGGAGTTTCTCAAGCAAGATGTTGCATCTACATCAACTACGCAGCATACTCAGAATGTACCAATGTACGAGATGCCCTTATCAATGGAGCACACCAATAAAACACAACTTGTAGAGAAAGTAAGTACCATAAAGACTTTTCTTCAATCCTGTGTTAAGCTACTGAATAATCCATCATTTGTTAAAGTTTTTCAAAATATGATAGAAATATGTAATACACAAGTAGAGGGGAAGTTAGAGCTAAAAACAGTAAATCACCTCCATACAAGAAGGAGGAAAAGCAGGGAATTCAGACTGAATGCTAACATTGGAGATTTCAACGTGGGGGACATCAAAGTAGATTTAGGCTCCGAGGTAAATTTGTTACCCAAGAAGACATGGAAATGCATGGGAGAGCCCATGCTAGGTTATTCACCTATCCAATTGAATCTAGCAAACAAACACATTGTTCTACCAATTGGAAGGCTTAAGGGTGTGACAATAGATCCAGATGGAGTGCGCACTAAGGTAGATTTTGAGGTATAGAAATAATATATGGCACAACACCTTATCCAACATTGCTTGGGCTAGATTGGGAATTTGATAACCATGCCATAATAAACTTGAAGACAAGAAAGATGAAATTTGAATCAAGGGAATATAGAGTCACTGCGCCATTATATCCATCAGAAGGAGAAAGGTTTGTAGAACCCACTTGCTTAGATCTGGAGGAAATCAACCAGTTATACAGAACCACCGTGCGCGAAGAAGATTATGTCAACCTGACTGAAGATGGAGGACTTAGATAGAGGATCATCACATCATGTACTTATGATTCAGATACAGGGTTGGAGAATTGGAAGCAAAGATTACATGAAGGTGTGCAAGAATAGACCACGTAGTAAGATGGGTGGGTACAAAGATAAGAGAACCTCCCAGTTTCATGGGGTGAATGACTTAGAAGAATTCCTAAAAAGATATGAAGATGAATTGTTAGAGAATAAGAGGCTCTTATCCCTAGACATTGCACTCAAGGAAACACCTGCAAGATGGTGGGGTGCGCACAAAGAAACAGTCAAGGACTGGTACTAATGTAAGAGACTATTGCACATTAGATTCGGCACAGAGAAGGGAAGCAATGAGATGCAGAGATATGAAGGGAAGGGGACACTAATAGAACACTTGGAGAAGTGAAAAACACTATGGAGAATGATACCACCAGAGGAATGGCCTCATCACTTCATCCAGACATTGGAAGGAATTCCAACAAAATGGTATGTAGACTAGGAACTGTGCAGAGGAACTGGAGAATGGACAACATTACAACAAAATTTTATGGTCACTTTCTCATTTGAACATGAGAACCCCAACATGGATTTAGCACTCAAACAGATAAGAGGGGTGATATTTATTTATGAACCAGAGGTTGAACTAATGACATAGTATCAACAACAGAACAAACAGATAGTTAAGGAACTATTGTCACGCTATCATGTGGAAGAAGAAGCACCAAATGAGGATGACCTGCATAATATTCATATTACAGAAGTTGAAGGTGAAAGAGAGGTGGAAGGTCCATCTCTAGAATCAGAAGTTTTTGTTGCGCCGATTGTTGGGGCTCAGAAATGTCATATTTTCATCCACCTTTCCCTTCATCATTCTTCACATTTCATCGCCCCATTAACCTTTCAAGATATCATTTTCATAAATATACTTGGGTTTCAACTTATTATTCTCCACTTTATTCATTTTAGTATTAAAAAAGAATTTGTGATTAAATATTACAAAATCAACATGTTTTCATATATATCTCAAAAATGTGTGAGCTTTGTAATGTGTAGGAATATGTGAAGGATTAATTCAAAAAGACTTCTCAAATACTTCCTCCACCATTTCAAGATTTGAGGAGATAATTCAAGCCTATTCCAAGGAGAAGATCATGGATATTTGGTTGGCATATCTTATCCAAGATATATGAAAGATATGTGTAAGGATTTGAAGGGATTATGTTTTGTAATAATGGGAAATTGGTTGAGAGAATAGTGGATCTGTAATTATGAGATGGTTATCTTATCTTCAAGGCTCTCATGTATAAAAGAGAGTTCTCTCTTTTCATGAGGGGGTAATCAATTAGGATTTGGAGTAGTAATAATTCGGGAATAATTTAGTAGTAGTAAGTCAATAATGATTTGGTAGTCATTAGGATTTGAAACAAAGGGATTCTTAGCTTTGATTCATAGTTTTGGTTTCCATGCTTTCATTATTCTGTTATGAAGATTGATTTGATTATTGTAATGTAAGATTTCTTCATTGGCATGAGTTCACATATATTGTTGTGTCATTCAACTCTTCACATGTTGTATTTGCTTTTCCTTCATGTATTTCTCCATTCCTAGATTAATTTCATTTACACAATTTCATTTCAATCATAGGTTGTAGCAATTCAATTCCAAATCGTGTGTTTCAATTTCCTGCATTAGATTAATGATTCAATTTTAGTTGTAGCTTAAACATTAGATTAGATTAGTCTCGCTTCAATCATGCATATACTTTGCATGTGCTTCGTACGTTTAAAAACCTCGGATTGAAAAATTATATAGTTGGGAAAGTACTACAATGCAATTAATTCAACATTAGTTTGGCCCAATGTAATGGTTGTCGTTCCCTTGTTACGATTGTTGTTCCCTTTACAGGAAGTGTCGTTCATTTGAATAGAACAATTGTCATTCCCTTTATGATTATTGTCCCTTTACAGGTGTTGCATCTTTGGAGGATGAGGTATTGAAAACAGAAGGTAAGAACCTATGTAGGCAACAAGTAAAATGCTTGTGCCAGCACCTACCTTCGGTTGATGCATAAAGTTTTTTTTTAGGACATCTTTAAAGCCCAACATTTTGGTGTCGTTGTCGGGGAAGCATGATGGATTGAGGTATTAGTTTCTTTTTAATTTCATTCATGAAAGTTTGATCTAGATGTG
This sequence comes from Picea engelmannii, assembly GCA_009831015.1. Lineage (NCBI taxonomy): Eukaryota > Viridiplantae > Streptophyta > Pinopsida > Pinales > Pinaceae > Picea > Picea engelmannii. The sequence goes on from ML798861.1 coordinate 55,584, forward strand.
TTGGTAAGGGGTCATAGCAGGTACTTGAATGGAGACTCCTCATGTTCTCCTTGCCAACTAGGTAAAAGTAATTTCAAATTATGCAAATTTCAATTTCCACAACAGTAATTTCAATTCCTGAAAATTTCAATTTATGAAAGAGTGTTTAATTTATGCAAGTGTGATCTACATGTGTTGGTTCTAAGGGTCATAGAAGCTACTTCAGTGGAGACTCCTCACTATCCCTACCAACTATCAAGAGCGTTTAATTTCCGCAATTGTGAAGAGTAATTGTTCTATGTTTTAGCAAGAGTGTTTTTATTTAAGTTTTTCGTTTTGATTTGGGTGCTATAAGAATCCTTTTTTTTTAGCATGGTTTAACAATGAATTTTAGCTTAGAACTACTCACTCAAATCCTGGAAGATGTAGGGATTTCCTTTTCCCAGGAAGAGGAGATCTTGACAAGGATCAAAGATTCAAATACTCCTCCAGAAACAATTGAAGATCCAACATCTGAAGACTCTTATGCATTCGATGACGAACAATTGATCGAAAAGGAGATCGAGGAAGATGAAGAGGAGCTACAGCATGATCTGAGCGAGGAACAATGCGCCTACAAAAGCCTGATAGAACGACGGTTTCAAGCAAATACTAGGTTAGATCCATTTAGTTTTTCTTTTTATTTTTTTAATTCACGGTTTCAACAGCTAATTTCACACGTTCATACATATTTCTGATTCTCCTTTGCTAAATTGAAAGACAACATATTCTTATTATTGTTGCGTGCATGGATACATTGGTTATTTGACTACACGTAACTAATCTCTCATTTTTAATTAGCGTAGTGTAGTTAGGAGTTTTTTTTCAATTTTTTATCTATTTTTTATTAGAATAAGTATGCTCTCCTATGAGCTTCGTGTGATCACGAGGATCAAAAAGTAGGATGACTGATTGATTTCAAGAAAATTAATTGATTGACAAAAAAAATTCCTAATCTATTTTTTGTCTACAATTTGTTTCCATTTGCTCATAAATTTGTAATAAGTTTTCAAAATCATTTTTTATTTTTTAAGATAAATACTTAAATAAGAATTTGCGCTTTCATTTGCAAATCAAAAACAATAAAACAGTAAGTAGGTTAGAAAAATAAATAAAAAAATCAATAAGAAGGTCTGCAATTTATGCAAGATAAAAGGCAGGTGACAGATAATTCTCATGCAACAACCCTCCCAAGATCCAATCTCGTTTTTAATCTTCGGCCTGGTTTATTTTTGGTTTGTGCGCTATGTTTTTTCTCTTGCCCCTTATCCTGTAGATGCCTGGAAATAAACTTGCAAACAAATAAAATATCATGAATCTTAAATGCACAGAAACCACCACATAATCTTGATCGAACAAATAAACATCAACAATTTTCAATTTCACGAGAGCTGAGATCTAAATCTATTATATCAAGCCAAATATTTACCATATGAGGTCCACTACATGATTAACTGCCTCTACCTCTGTGCCCAGTATTTTCTTTGACGCTGCTTTGTGGATGCGGTAAACTGCCTTTTGTCTACCTGGTACATTCATTGATGAAAAATCAAGGTAAACAACTTATTGAAGCCAGCGGTGCTCTTCCCAGTGTCTGTTTTTTGCCTATCTAAAAGCATAGTCATATTGGTTGGAATTGAAAGATTTATGCAGAAAATTTGTCGGTTTCTAAAGATATCTTCCTACCCGTAGATAATCTTAAAAACACCCCATGGGATCATTGTGCGGATCACAATTTTTGTTGTGTGGCCGTCATTATGAGTGTATTTGTTGTATTCACTTTTGCTACGGATAGTATAAAAAAACAAAGAAAGTGTCAAGAAGCAAGATGAATGTCACAGAGCGGAAATCCAAGACCATAACATATAATTATGACACTGAACCTAAGGAGGAATATCAACATCCTATGCCTACATGTGAGTTATCTGATAACTATCCATTAACACAAACCAAGAGAGATGGAGGTGGTTACTTATTTTTAGTGATCATGAGATCCATCAATGAAGGAATATCATTTAACGCAATTTTTGCGATATGGGATCCACTTGTACATTCAACTGCATTCAAAGATTTTTCTGTCGAAGGTTGTAAGACTAAATCCGATTTGATTGTATCAATTTGATTTGCAACAATATTCTTGCCAATCCATTTCTTCCATATTTAATCAGATGCAATTCTTTGAAGGTGATAAAACTATAATTTTAATCGTCCCATATATGTTTGGCTATTAGAGTTTATTCAAGCGGCCCACATCTATAGTTCCATGCCAGTACATCTGGATTTTGAAGATGGGATAATTACAATTGGTTGTGTGATGTGAATGATTCTAACTTTGATTGGTGTTTATCTGGCAGTTTTTTTCTGTAATAATGGTTGACAATCAACATTAGCGATATTATTTCCAGACTGTCAGCCTCCAAAATTAAGTTTGCGAAACTCCATGGGAAGCGATATTCTACCCGCAAGTCTCCAAGTGTGCTTAAAAGGAAAATGAATGAGCTTTGTAATGTGCTAAGGTCCAAGGAAAACCATGAAAAATCGGGCTAATACGAGACCTCTTCCTAAGGGTTGAGATCAGTACCTTTCGGAAGCATTTGATCAGATTTAGGTGGAGATTTCTTTCTCTTCCATCCGATGCCTACTTCCCTTATTGAATTGGTGGAGTGCATACATGGAGAGGGGCATATAACTGGAGAAATAATACATGAAACATTACCTGAGGCATTACATCTTGTTGCATGCCAAGGAAGGCTATGTGCTTCCTCGTGACTATGTCTTGGTTTACACATTAGCAGGAGTAGGAATGAGCATGGTATATGATCCATGCTTTACTGGACCTCTTACCAACCACTTTTCTCTACAAATATATTTTAATAATAGCCAAGCATTCGGAAATCCTGCACTCAACCCATGGAATTTCACTCATAGCGCTTCACTGAAGATCGGTCTTGCAATATAGAAGGAAAGAACAGTTCAGTTTCAATTCTCAGACTTTGCACAATATTTACATCTTCCGGAAATTGAAGCCACTAAAAAAAAATACTGTCAATAAGCTCCACAGCTATGAAGACGATTTGTTGTGGAATCAAATTATTTGGTGATCTTGGTTGTTTTGTGATTATCATCACACATGAAAAAATGCATCGTCGACAACTTTGGAACTTAGATCCTTCAAATTGCAACCAGCTTTAATGGGCATTCATGGTTGTAGAAGTCCATGGGAGGTTTTCAAGCTAATAACCGATTGAAGAAATGTTAGCATCTAGTTCTCAGGTTTCCAGACGTCCAATATTGATTTAAACCAGGCATTACTTTCATCTGTCAACCACAGATTTTCTTTTATTTGTTTGTTTAAAAAAAAAAGGAATTTTATTTTTGTTTGTTTTATTATAACAAATATATATATATATAAATCTTAGGTCAAACATTAAAAAAAAAAAAAATTGCAAATGGACATTTCAAATAATTCCTGAAAACAATATCAAAATGTGTTTTTACAATTTTACACTAAGTTGTTTCTTGGAGCCACTTTAGCAAGCAATCAACGATGAAACAAGTGCATGCGCGCAATGGCCATGACAACAGGTATAAAAATGCATTTTATTTTTACTTTGTCGCATTTGTACTTCTTTCTGCATGTTATGTTTTTCTTCGAACATCTCACAAGTTTTCATGCAGGATTTGTACTAAGTATTTTTCAGTTGTGAAGATGATCGATTCTTGTCCTGAAGTGATTTATTTTTCTGAATCACAAAAAATAATTTCAGCAAAAAACATGATTTGTGAAGGAGCTGGGTCTTATTGCACATATCATGACATTTGTTGTTACACCAAATCCATATCATAAACACCATTTTGCATCATGAATTCTTTCCTCTCATTTCTCCTTCAAAGAAGACTGATCATCCCTATGTTGAATCCCATCTTCCATTGAATTATCCTTCATGACTTCGCACACTCCTATCTTTCTAAGTCTCATACATCTCTTTATCTTTTTTAGTTCATTTTTCCTTGTCAATAAAAATATCTAGCTCCATTTCCATGACTACATTTCCTTGCCATAAACACTGTTGCTACTAAGATATTTCCTATAGTCCTACCAATATTTTTGTATAAACTTGCGTTGACTGATGTGGGATTCATTAAGGCCCACCTTTCAACAAGTCTTTCCCCATCGACCTCAACACCTTATCTCGGATATAGACTAGATTTAATTTTGAGTACCTAGAGGCTTGCATGCCTTAATGGCAAGTTCTCTCACTGACAATCATGGGAATACATCAATGTCCCTTGATTGTCAGATATTGCAAGTGGATCGACATCAACACATCCATTTTCACTTCACAAGATGTACTCAGGGACCTTGGCACTCATTGACACCAATGGTGAGTTTGCCTCACATTGGTTAACAACATTCATCAATGGTCGGTAATCCAATGACTTCTCTTCATGCTCGACATCGACACATCGATTCGCATGATTAGAATTGTACCATCGAGTTGTAGCAGGTGAAGACTATACAATTTTTATGATTCCATCAGCAGTTATAGCAGCACGACTTCATCTCTATGAGAGTACCACAGTTACACTTTCATACTTCCTCTTTTCCATGATTCATTCAACAACAGTTCAAATTCCTCCACTTCACATTCTCTGATCCAGCAGACAACAGTCGCAGCTACAACAACAATCACTTTTCACATGATCCTGCAGCAGTGACATCTTCCTTGCTCCAGCAGTCGCATTTCTATTGCATAGTTCATCAACATTTTGGGTAAGTGGAGGTATGTTATTTTCTAAACTTTAATCATGTAATTCCTCAACTGCTAGCAATGAATAATTTGGAAAGTTACCTCACCAAACTCCCTTTCCTTTTCACTTCTATGACCCACACCCAGTTGCATGTAGACATGCAACCAAATCAATTGGGGGGTAGGGGACTTTATTCACTATCATCACTCCATTTTTACACTACCATCATTCCATTTTTCATCTCATTTACCATTTACCAACATTTCTTTTCCAATGATACTCTGTTGTACTTTTCTTCATAAGCATCGATATACATATTGGCATGATTCACAAATATGAAAAAGGGCTTTCTTATACTCAATGATGTTTCTTTATGCACATTGATAGCATATATTTTCCAGTAAGAATATGGGTAAATTATTATCATAACAACAAGAGAAAAAATAATGAAATGAATGTTGTTAACACAAGAACCAACATTTTTTATATTCATGGTTGTCACACAAGAACCAGCCATAAGAAAATGCCAGTTACTCATGTAAATCCCATCCTGGAAACATTCATTATCATCACTCAAAGCCAAAATTCAGATGCCAAAATTTCTTGAGAATATCCATGCATAGTTGCATGCAGACATGCAACAAGTTCAGTTGGGGGGTATGTTGGGGCTTAGAAATGTCATATTTTCATCCACCTTTCCCTTCATCATTCTTCACATTTCATCACCCCATTAACCTTTCACGATATCATTTTCATAAATATACTTGGGTTTCACCTTGTTATTCTCCACTTTATTCATTTTAGTATTAAAAAGGAATTTGTGATTAAATGTTAGAAAATCAACATGTTTTCATATATATCTCAAAAATGTGTGAGCTTTGTAATGTGTAGAATATGTGAAGGATTAATTCAAAAATACTTCTTGAATACTTCCTCCACCATTTCAAGATTTGAGGAGATAATTCAAGCCTATTCCAAGGAGAAGATTGTTGGTGCAATTATTTGCATAATATATTACCAAACATAAATTATCAACCAGGATTCGTAATCAGTAGAGTTGATGCACTATATGCGCCAATAACATATAGGTTCATATGTTTGTTTAGTATAGATTAGATAAGAAAACCATTTAGAAACCAACACACTCTTAAAAATGACAATCTTCACACAATTCGAAAGTTGGAAAGAAAAACTCATAAACAAGCAAAAGCTCTTGCTCAGGTGATGGACATGTTCATTGATGGCTCATGAAAAGAAAAGATGAACTTGTATTCTATCTCCTGGAGAAACTAAACGAACAAGTAGGATGCCCCATTAAAGCTCATGCATGGTGAAATATAGAGATCCAACTGTTCCTACATTACCACACTTTGCAACACATTCAAATAGTGAAATTAAACAAAATAACATGAAATCGAAATAACAAATACATGAAATGAAAATCTACACTAACAATTTACAATAAGCTTACCAAGATGGATCGGTGGCCCTTGCCGATTCCAACATATAAGCTTTTAGATCAACAGATGATAACTTCTAAGAGAGACAAAATCACTGAATCCAAACTTTCATTAATCTTCAACGGGTAGGTTTACAAAAGGAGTCTCTTCAAGAATCCAATCTATATCATAATAATTCTCCTCAAGAACCCATCTCATAACGATTCCCTTAATCTACATAATAATAATTCTTCTCCTCAATAATAATGATTCTCATCATCTACATAATAATGATTCTCTCCTTCCCCCTCATGAAGAGAGGGCACTCTCTTTTACACATGAGAGATTTGAAAAGGAGATAAACATCTCATAATTATAGATCCACTTTTCTCTCAACCCATTTCACTTTATTACAAAATATAATCCCTTCAAATCCTCACACATATCTCTCATATATCTTGGATAAGATATGACAACCAAATATCCATGATCTTCTCCTTGGATTAGGAATGAATTATCTCCTCACATCTTGAAATGGTGGAGGAAGTATTCGATAAGTCTTTTGAATTAATCCTTCATATATTCCTACACATGATAAAGCTCACACATTTTTGAGATATATGAAAACATGTCAATTTTCTAATATTTAATCACAAATTCCCTTTTAATACTAAAATAAATGATTTGGAAAATAATAAGATTGATCCCATATTTAATTATGAAAATGGTATTAATGAATGGTTTATGGAGTGGTAGAAAGTGGATAAATGTGATGAATGTTGAAAGGAAAAGAGGATAAAAATGCGACAATCATGAGACTCAACAAAAATCATGGAGATTTGGTTGGCATATCGTATCCAAGATATATGAGAGATATGTGTGAGGATTTGAAGGGATTATATTTTGTAATAATGTGAAATTGTTTGAGAAAATAGTGGATCTGTAATTATGAGATGGTTATCTTATCTTCAAGGCTCTCATGTATAAAAGAGACTTCTCTCTCTTCATGAGGGGGTAATCAATTAGGATTTGGAGTAGTAATAATTGGGGAATAATTTAGTAGTAGTAAATCAGTAATGATTTGGTAGTCATTAGGATTTGAAAGAAAGGGATTCTTAGCTTTGATTCATAGTTTTGGTTTCCATGCTTTCATTATTATGTTATGAAGATTGATTTGATTATTGTAATGTAAGATTGCTTCATTGGCGTGATCTCACATATGTTTTTGTGTCATTCAACTCTTCACATGTTGTATTTTCTTTTCCTTCATGTATTTCTCCATTCCTAGATTAATTTCATTTACGCAATTTCATTTCAGTCGTAGGTTGTAGCAATTCAATTCCAAGTCGTGTGTTTCAATTTCCTACATTAGATTAATGATTCAATTTCAGTTGTAGTTAAACATTAGATTAGATTAGTCCCGCTTCAATCCTGCATATACTTTGTGTGTGCTTCGTAAGTTTACGAACCTCAGATTGACAAATTAGATAGTTGGGCAAGTACTACAATGCAATTAATTCAAAATTAGTTCATCCCAATGTAAGGATTGTCGTTCCCTTGTTATTATTGTTGTTCCCTTTACAGGAAGTTTCGTTCATTTGAATAGAACAATTGTCGTTCCCTTTACAATTGTTATCCCTTTACAGGTGTTGCATCTCTGGAGGATGAGGTATTGAAAATGGAAGGTAAGAACCTACATATGCAACAAGTAAAATGGTTGTGCCAATGCCTACTTTAGGTTGATGCATAAAGGTTGTTTTTAGGACATCTTTAGAGCCCAACACCGATCAATGTGAAGAAAGTCAACATTGGGATAGCAAAGAATCCAAAAATAGCCATCATTGGAGACTACTGGGATGAACAAACAATGGAGAGGATAGTAGAGTTACTGCATGAGTATAACGACTTGTTCCCAACCACATTTACAAGGATGAAAGGCATAGAAGGAGAGCTAGGAGAGATTGATATACCTCTCAGACCCGAGGCTAGATCTGTTAGACGAAGACCGTATAGAATGAATCCAACATATAAGCAGAAAGTGAAAGAAGAAAATGATAGAATGTTAGAAGTTGAAATCATATAACCAGTGGAGGAATATGAATGGATAATCCATATGGTAGTGAAAGAAAAGAAACAAGGGGGGATAAGGATCTGTGTCGATCTAAGGAAACTAAATGATGCTTTCATACATGATCATTTTCCTACTCCTTTCATAGATGAGGTAGTATAAAATGTGGGAGGCTAGGAGGCCTACTCATTTACAGATGGATTCTCAGGTTACCATCAGATCAGGATAGCCCCAGAAGATAGGGACAAGACTACTTTTTCCACAGAATGGAGATACTACCAGTACATAGTCATGCCTTTTGGTCTGAAGAATGCACCAACCATATTCTCAAGGGTAGTAATAGTTGTTTTTAAGGATTTCATACATCAGTTCTTAGAAGTGTATCTGGATGATTGGACCATATATAGACTGTTAAAAGACCATGTGGAAGTTTTAAGGCCGATGTTGGAAATATGCAAGCAGTGTCAGATATCATTGAATATCAAGAAGCACATTTTTGGGACATCGTTTGGAATATTGTTGGGACATATAGTCTATAAACAAGGGTTATTGGTGGATCCTACTAATATTTCAGTAATTGTTAATTTACCACCACCAAAATTAGTGCGACAGTTGAGAGAAACATTGGGACATATAGGCTACTACAGAAAATTTATAAAAGGGTACGCACAGATCACTACACCCATGGAGAAATTGTTAAAGAAATATACTAAATTTCAGTGGAATGAGGACTATCAAGAAGGTTTGGAAACCATAAAGGAAAATATGGTAAAAATACTTATTCTAGTCTTCCCAGATTGGGAAAAACATTCCATGTGCATGTAGATGCATCAACTATAGCACTTGGAGCAATTATGGTGCATCCAGGAGCAGGGGAATTGGATCACCCCATAGCATTTGCAAGAAGAAAACTGTCAGAATCAGAGCATAACTACAATACTATAGAAATAGAAGGCATAGATATGGTCTATGCACTTTAGAAGTTCAGACATTACTTACTGGGAAAACACTTTAAGATGTCCATAGATCATTCTTCCCTTAAATACCTTGTCAACAAGATAGTGTTGGGGGGGAGGATTTGTAGATGGCTACTGTTATTTCAGGAATTTGATTTTGAAGTGATAGTCAAGCCAGGGAAGCCAAATGAAAGACCAGATCATTTTTCAAGGGTAACCAATGGAGAAGAACCTACCAAATTAGAAGACAACTTCCCTAATGCACAGTTATTTTCAGTCCAAGTAGCTGATGAATATTTTGTTGAAATCATTGAATACTTGTGTACAGGGACTGTGCCACAAGAGTTTAATAGTATGCAAAAGAAAAATATGGTAGTCATAGCTACAAACTATCAACTGATTGCAAGACATTTATACAAAATGGGCGCATATAGCATTTTTAGAAGATGTGTACTAGAACAAGAAAAGGCTAGGATTTTGGCAAAAGCTCATTAGGGAATAGCTGGAGGACATTATGCAGGAAAAGATATCGTGCATAAGGTATTGCGCGCTGGCCTATGGTGGCCAACAATTCATAAAGATTCTAATGACTATTGTCAGAGATGTGATGTCTGTCAAAGGATTGGTAAACCTAAAAAAGGGGTGAGATGCCCCTAAGACCACAAGTAACATTGCAGGTATTTGAAAAATGGGAAATAGAATTTGTGGGACCAATTAACCCACCATAAAAGAGGTAAGGAGAAAGGTATATCATTAATGCGACATAATACCTAACAAGATGGGTAGAAGAAACACCATTCAAAGACTGTAGCACAGAGACGACAACACACTTCTTGTTTGAGCAAGTGATCCCTAGATTTAGTTGTCCAAGGATTTTGATGAGTGATCAAGGAACTCACTTTATCAACAGTACTATAAAGGCTATGACTAAGGATTTTGAAGTCTATCATCATAGGAGTACACCATACCATCCTCAAGAAAATGGCACAATGGAAGCCTTCAATAAGATCCTAGAGAATGGATTAACTAAGATTTTCAATGTCAACATGGATGATTGGGATTTGAAGATAACAACAGTATTATGGGCATACATGACTACATACAAAAAGTTGACAGGAAAAACATCATTCAGGTTAGTGTATGGGCAAGAAGCAGTAGTACCATTAGAATTCCTGGTACCAGTCTACGTGTAGAAGAAATCACCAACATGACAGAAAGAGATGCAATGAAGGAGAGGTTGAATCAATTAATGGATATGGAGGAGGATAGGATTCTAGCAGGATTTCAATAAGAAGTACAGAAAGAAAGAGATAAATCTTGGCATGACAGGCATATCAAGAGGAAGAGTTTCAAGGAGGGAGATCTAGTATTGCTTTATGATAGTAAATTTCTTCATCATCCAGGGAAATTCAGAATGCATTGGCTAGGGCCATATGAAGTGGATACTGTCACAGAGGGGGAATACTTCCGGTTGAAATATTTGGGAGGCACATAACTAAGAGGAATGATCAATGGGATTCGACCGAAACTATACAGGGACAATCGACCTCCTAACACTTAAAAAGTTACAACGCAGTAAGAAAACATGTACACAGAGTATTATTGTAGGAGTTAAAATAGAGAAAAGGAGAAAAATAAATAAAAAGGAGAAACAAAAGGAAAAAGAAATACAAAAATAGAAAAGATAGAAAATACAAAAATACTGGAAAATACAACGCACAACAGAAAGTGGGCTCAACGCGATGAAAGGAAAAAATGTATGCGTTGAACATACAGGCGATACACTACGCGCCAAGGAAAGGCTACAACAGAAATATGTCATGCACTCGAGACGCTCAGTGCGACGGAAAAGGGACCAATGGTTAGAAAAAGCAGAAATATGAAAAATGGCAGTTACGATAAAAAAAAAAAATGTAATTACGAAAAATGACGGTTACGAAAAAAAGTAGCCAACTGGCGATATTTATGAAATTTAATGGAATGTACACAAACAGATTTATCACATTCATCGCAACCAGGGAAGCTTCTTTGAGAAGCTTCACATCATTCATGACAGGCTCTATATAAAGGGGAACGCAGGAAAATTATAACTTATTGTGAAATTGTGAAATTGCGGAGATAGAGAGCACGCAAAGTAAAGGAGAATAGATGAGTGCATAGTGAGGACCAATTGAATCCATTTAGTGAAAAACAACTAGTAACCATGATGGCACCACCAAAGATGGGTGCGTTGAGCCAAGCAGCAAAGAAAACCCATAGCAGGGTTAGAGTGCCTTGGGGAACTAGAGAGGTCGAACCAGAAGCCACACATAGGGGGGGAATTCGTCGATGTGGACACAATTGCCTCACCACATGATGAACCAAAAATCCCTAAACCGGTGGAGGAATAAATACGAGCCCCAACAATATCTGCCATGGACATCGACCCATAGGAAACCACGTAGGGCCGTCGGGCCGAAGATATAGGAAACCCACAGAGACCTGCGAAGGCGGAAGGAGCCCAAAGAGAAAATGGGGCCACCATGACACAAACAGAAGTTTCCACGTCAAGAAAACCATAGAGAGAAAGGTATGTGTAACAACAGGAGGGTCTGGTTGAAGATATTACCGGCTAGCCAGAATCCGACGCTGAGAAGAGATAGATGGAGGTTGGGACCTCAAGAGAGCCACCAAGAAGAAAGGGAAATCATCCCATGGTGCGGTCATCGCGCCAACAACCTGACGCAACAATAGTCCTACCGCACATTCCTGAGGGGGTGCAGGTCATGCCTAACCTACTAGGATGTGTGGAAAGACTGTGATACTTGGACCATGACATGGCTGATGTTGGAAAATTCCCAGAGTTTGCGTAGAAAGTGTATCTTGATATCATAGGTACAAGCCCCTTTGGTAACCCAATTTTATAGCCAAAACAATGGGCAATCGGCCTGGCCAACACGAGAATTTTGAATCTTGTCAAAATTCCCCACTTCGACAAGGGAAAAGAGGAAAACAACTACATCAAGAAGTTGATGGCGGTCCTCCACGAAGGATTTTTATGGCTGGATGAGCCTATGTCAATAGACGTAGAACTCATTTCCTTCATCACATGTCTGCCAACTATGGGTGAGAGTCACGCGTAGTACCTTGATGACAAAACTAAGGAGAAATCCCTCACCGAGGAGATGAAGAAAACATACGGAATAGAGAGGGGCTCGCGCGGGATCATTATAAAGAGGATCAAAGACACATCAATGAGGATCGCCACCAAACTCATTGTCTACAAGATGCTCTAAAAATGCTGCAAGGAGGAAGTCCCTATTAGGGTCGTCGCAGTTGCAGCATAGTGCGCCAATGGAAATCTGCTCAACTGGGCCCCGTAATTATTGAACCTTTTCCTCGATGACTGCCAAGGTGCACAGGACTTGGGAACAAAGTTCCATTACTCATGGTTGATCATTTTGATTGTATTAATTGGGTGGAAGGAGCCCCACTACTCTAATTTTTGTGAGCGCATAGGTCCTTGTCACGCAATGTGGTACACATCGTTGGGGAGAAACTTGGACCCCAAACATAGAAGTTCCAACATAGGGACATTTGCAAGGTACTTCAGTGAAATACAGGAGAGAATTGTGAATTCTCAAAGAATTAATCCAGACATGGTTGTGCAGTTCCGAGACATAGCCAACTTTAAAGCATGAAGGCACAATATGTGGATCCAAGTGCATAGGGATCTGGGCAATGAGTGGATACAATTAAGATATTGCATCATGGAAGAAGACGTAGAAATGAATATGAGAGATTGACATGACGACTTCCACATCCCAGTATTAACTCAAAAAGTACCTAAGGGTATGGAGGTAGACGCGAGGTCAACTAAGACACCTGTAGGAGACAAATTTGTGCCTAAGAAGTCGAAACCAAGTCAGAATTTGGTGCAACAGAAGAAGGGGAGTGCACCAAATAAATATGTGTAGGAAGGAACAAAGGACACTGCCCTAGTAGCAAGAGAACAATGAAGGGAGGAGACAACAACACAAGAAACCCACTCGACAACCACCCCACAGAAAATAGCGCAACCCAAGAGGCCAAGCATACATAAAGGGGGTTCACCCAACAAGGCCAAGGCACACAAGCAACATGATCACCGAGGATGACGTCGACTTTGTGGCCGAAAAATTACAGGAACACGCAGCTAAGGAGTTCAAAGATGCCCAACACCAAAGAGGCCGAATTCAGGACAAGCTAATCGATATAAGGTAGGTCCTAGAACAAATCAGAGGAGCGCACAGACTTGGAAGAGGGACAGAATCATTCCCATAAAGAACAGAAGCAGAGGCAAGAGTCATGCCAAATGATTAGGATACCATCCAATCTATAGTGCAGGCGATCCTAACCTTCACAGTTACACCCAACATGTTGGATATGGATGAAATGATATCCTAGACACCATTGAAGGATCTGGTGCAAGTAGAGTTGGTACTGGGAAGGATACCAACCAAGGAATTGTACAAGCTTCAAGTCAGTGTCGTGCAGGAGGTGTAGTCGCATGCAGGAACATACGCAACACACTTGCAAGGAAGTGTTAAAATTGATGGTCGAGCAGGTCAAGCTTGAAACCAAGGAAGAAAAGGAATGCACAGACAGGATGGAGCAGGGATTGATAACAACATATAATCGAATCCCGAACAACACGTAGGAAATAGAGAGTAGCGTAGAGGAGAATATCAACCTCATCACACAGAAAATTATCCAATACATGGAAGAGATTGAGGAGCTAAAAGAGAATCTCAATCCCACGACCCCGCCTAAGGTCCGAGAGAAAAGGAAAACAAACGCTGCACTTTAACTAGCAGAGATGGAGAAACAAGTCCATACAACAACAAAATTGTTTGAGAAAGAAACACAGCTTTGAACAGTGATGGAGGAAGATGAGTAGGTCCAACAGTGGGACCAGGGGGGAGAGATAATAAGTGCAGCAATAAAAGACCTCAAGTAGAGGAAAAATCACAATGAGCATCACCGAGCGGCTGAAAGGGACGCAGGATATGAAGAAGCTGCAGGAAGAGATAAAAGTTGTGCAAACACATAAGCAGGAACGATGGGCCCAGATGGAACCTATCCAAGAGAAAGCAATGGATATGATTGCGTAATTAGAGGAGGAAAAGAAGAATATAGCACAAACATGGGCAGAGTGTGAAGTAATCATACAAGAGGAGGTCATCGTGCAAGCACTAGAGGCGGTAATAGAAAAATCCACGCAGATCCAAGCTAAAGGAAGGGAACTTGCACACAAGTTATACAGCCTAGCAGAGGTTGTTGAGGGAGCGTGAAATGCCTAGGTGGCTTGGGATGAGTTGCATGTCAGTGTTGGGGGCCTGTTGGGAACATGCCTATTTTGAGGAGATGCATTTTTTGGAAGAAAAACCCAGAATTAATAAAAGTACAACTGGAAGGAAAAGAAACACGTGCGAGGAAAGCATGAAAGGCATGCATGCAAGGAAACCTAACCACATTAGGGTTAGGGTTTTTGGAATACATTGTAAGAGATGAGAAGCCAAGAATAAGTATAAATAAGTACCTAGGAGGTCTAGGTCGGAGGAGGGGATCTTAGAGAAGACTATTTTTACATAGTTTGGTAAAATATGGTAAGACCCGATAAATTTTTGTAAGTTGTTGAGCTGTGGGAGAGAAAAGTAACTAGACCTTGAGGGTTAGATCATAGGTTAAGGAGCCTGGTGTGATCTATTCAGCCTCACAAAGGTCGTAGAGTCTGTTTTGTGATTACAAGATCAAAAACTGTAGTGCGCACGATGCCATATATTACAGAACTATAATAAAAGATCCTAAGCTGCCATATCTTTTTTGACGTAGCTCGGGAGGGGGTGAACCACGGTATATCATGTGTTATGTAAAGTGCTTATTGTCTATGTCTTTTCTGTCAATGAGTAAATATTATATGAATTTATTGATGAAGTAGTTAGATCTTTTGATTTGCATGTTGTTGGACCTCGACCAAGTTTTGAGGAAACCTTGGTCAGTTTTGGACCACTTTTGGACTTCGACAGGCTAGTCGAAGATGGAGCGCCCAGGCAAAGCTGAGATTGTGTATATCACTTGTTTTGCAGGCTATGTGGGTCCAAAAAGAGGTTCTTTAGGGTTTTTTAATGGGTTATGGAATTTCATCCCATGGGTTTACCCATGTTTAGGCCTTTTTGTAAGGAATTGTAAAATTATAAATAAGTAAGATTGTAAGGTAGAAGAAGCGAAGAGTTGTAAGAGCGAAGTCTTGTTAGCTAAGTGAAAATAGTTCTGAGTTGCTTTGTTCATCAGAATGTGTATGTAAGGCTCTGTTCTCAGTAGAGAAGTTGTATTTGTGCCTTGACCTAGTTTTGGGAAGGAGGATCCAGTGCTCAGTGCGCAGATATCCTATCCGATGCGAAGCTTGGCTCTATGGCTTAGTGCACATGAGCGGGTGAATGTAAGATATTGAAGAATAATAAAGAAGATGAAGCAATTGGTGGAAGTAGCCCCACACTGGGGTGAAACATGTACATATTGTGTCTTTGGTTTTCTTTGTGCTTTGTTGGTTATGTTATGAATATGCTCAGTGCTTTGCTTATTATGTATGTTAGATAGTTATGTTGATGCTTAGTGCTTAGTTGTGTTAAGAGTGAATGAATGTTAGACCTAACTCAGTGCTATGTGATAAATGATTTAAGTATCTTTGTTTTTACTGTGTCGATCTGTCTTATGGTTTGTTCTACGATGTTAATAAATATAATGAATTAATTCATATCACCTTCTAAGTGTTGCTAGAATACCTTGCAAAGTGTTATTATCACAGATCTAAGTCCCATATTGGTTACAGACACCTGAGTCATGTAACCCACCCTGCTTCTACCTCAGGTGAGACTTCTCATGCTTCACAGGTGTTGCCAAAAGGGTCGATAGTTAGGGTTTTGTTAGTGCGTTGTTGAATCGTTGAACCCTGGGTCTGCCCATGTGCCAACAAATGGTTTTGTTGCCGGGACAGAAATTGTGATTGTTGGGAACTGAAGAGAAGTTATGTGCATATATATGTTGTTGTAGTGCACAGTACTCTACTTGACTTGCGAAGCTCTGTGCTAAGAAAGAAATTGGATCTGAAGAAAAGAGGTAAGATCTTAAAAGAAGTAAAGCTATGTGCTTTGATAAGAGTAAGATAAGTGAAAATTTTGTTTCGAAAGCATGAATTTAGGTATGTTTAATAGATTTTGTCCTAGTTTGAAAGTTAGGGCATAGTTGGAAGAAAGAGTTGATATAATTAAAGCTAATAGAAATGAAGAAAGATATGTCATTCCTATGCATAGAAAAAAAAATTGGACTAATAAGTGGATGCAAGAACCTAGAAAGAATTTCTGCAGATTGCAGGTCCAACACTGTGATCCTAGTGTGCAATACATAAGTGGTTGGGGAACATATAAGAGAAAAAGAGGATTAACGTTGTGCTATAATTGCATAAGACCGGGACATCTTGCTAAGGAATTCCCTAGTATAGGTCCTATTTGTATTTGTTGTAAAATTGTTGCTCATGAGGTTGAGGATTGTGCAAGGATGATTGCTAAAGTTGAAAGGATGAACATGAGACAAGAAAAATAAAGTCAAGAGACTAAGAGAATATTGGAGAATCATAAAGATAATAGATCAGAGGAAGTTCATACTACATTAGTGTAGTTGAAAGAAATGATAGATGTTCATAAAGATGTCAGTTTACTAGAGAGACTGAAAGTAAAACCACACATAAGTACAAGAATAGAAGACTTCGACATAGATTGTGTCTTGGATGAGAAAACACAAGTGAATATTATGACAGAAGACACTTGGGAAATTTTGGGAAAGCATGTTGTGGTACCTTCATTGGGAAGGATAGGCTTGTTCAAGGGAAAGATGATAACCTTATGTCGAAGAGTTACTAATGTACCTATTATTATCCATGGAATGTCGACTGAAGAGGAATTTGAAGTCATTAAGTTTGTTGAGAACAATGCCCCTTTCCCACTTCTGTTAGGAAAGACTTGGATTGAGAAGGATCAAATCATAAGGAAAGCAGAGGAAGAATCTACAGAAAAGAAAAAGCAAGAACTAAGGGATTTTATAGCTAGAAAAATAGACCGACTAATAGAAGAACAGGAAGATAAGTCGAAGCAACAAAAGGTGAGAGAATTAGTTGTCGAGGTTGAAAGATCGCAAGAAGGTTTGAAGGACCTATATATGCAATAAATCATAATACCCACCTTGGAATTAATAAGAGAAGGGATATTAACTTCGAACCCTTTGAGAGCACATCATCAATACCAAGTCACCACGCTAGGAGAAGATAAGAATAAGAATGGAAAGAGGATTCCATAAATAGTTAGAGAGACTCAGATCATGGGAAAGAAGGTAAGGAAGCTCAGTAAAAAGAAAGCCAAGTTAGAAGAGCTATAGGAAGCTAAAGAATAGATGGAAGACTTAACAGACTAGAACCTTGCAGAAGGCAGGTTCGCAGGAGTTGAACCTTGCTGAAACAACAGGACCACACAGAATGGGACTTTTCCCTGGTGAAGCTATATGACCTTTGGAGTCACCCCACCCATTAGAACGACGCTCCGGAACAGCTGGGAAATTCTTTTATGGGTGGATGTACTTCTTTTGGGACGTTGAGACTGCACCATAATGAACTGATTCACATTGATGGAAGCATTCCTGCTTGTTGGAGGAATCTATTACGAGGCCCCTCTTATTTAACCCATCGGACGTTGCGTCGGGACCAATTTTTTCCACTCGTGATTAACTAATCCAACATAGAACTGATTGTGTGTCAAGTTGTGTTATCATAAAATAGACGTCATTGTTCGTTTCTCTACCCCGCTTATTCGTTCCCCTACCCCAACTTGCCTGTTTAACAGTGAGAATGTCGAGAAAACCCACTGAGTTAGAGAATTTTGTCGAGGAGGTTCTTAAGAAGTTCATGAAAGATAGATCTATGTATGAAGGAGTACAGGAGTTGTCGACCAGGGGACTGCAGGCTTCCCCTTCGACTGGATGTTGTTATGGTCGTGTCAACCCCGTGACTAAATAAGGAAGTAAGCATCAAGGCGATCTGGCTAATGTGAAGTAGACCCTGTTGATATTACCATAGTACATTCCACCATTGGCTGGCGTGGTTAACCGAGAAAACATTCCATGTGACTATGAGTATAGCCTGATCACCGTGTATATCCCGAAAGGAATACACGTAATTGGGAGTCAGTTAGGACAGATCCCACTACTAAAGAACATTGAATTCAACCTTGGAGATAGAAAGAACTATGCTATGCTCACACCCCACCGATACCTGACAAAGCCTACTGGGAAGAATCCTCGCCTGGTCTCCCATCCATGAATTAAGGAGCTCGTGCATTCCACTACACTAAATGTGATGAAGATTCCCCATTTTGGCCATCACCAGGAGGTTAACACTTGTGTTAAACTCCTCTTGTCTTGCTACCATGGTGGGTACCTATGGCTCGATTGACGGATTACTGTGGATTCAGATCTGATCCACTTGATTACAGGATTAAGCATGCACGGACCTGACCCTCAGTAGTTTTACCCAAGGAAGGATTCAGACCACTCCATGGCACAACGCATCAAGGAGGCTTACAACGAAGTCGAAAAGGGAAAGCAAGGCTACAAGGTAGCCTCTATCCAAGATGGCATAGTGCACCTCGCTTGCCAACTCATAGATGGAAATATCGTAAGAAATACTGCCCCACACAGGTCACCAGGTTCGTGGTGGACCTTGCAGTAAAATGTGTGGAGGGAATGCAGATGAATTGGGTGAGTTACCTCGTCAATGAACTCAAGAAGGACTATCACGAAGCTCAGGATCAGGGATACGAGTTCCACTTCAGCTGGTTGCTCGTGTTGATTCCATTTGTCGCTTAGCAAATGCCTGAAGGAGCCACCTTTCCGGAGATTGAACCATTGGAGTCGTTGGTCGCTAGGTTTGCTACCTTATGGTACACCAACGACATGTCGAAGAAATGGAAGTCGAACGGTGTGTTCCATGCGTACTATCAACAACTGAAGGTTTCCATTGAAGAATTTTTTTGCATGACACCACAAACCTTGCACCAATACAGACCGATAGCCAAGTTTCGTGCAGATCACTATTTTATCTATATCACTATGTGCAGAGATGAGAGCAAGGAAGAGTTACAGTCATATTACAAGATGACAAACGAAGACATGGAGAATATCATGAAGGAGTGGCCAGAGGAGTTCCTTGTACCTTTTTTTGATGCAGAACTCTCTAACACTAACATCATAGGAAGTCCCCTCGTCACTCAAGTCGAGCATGTCAGACAGTCTAGTGTGAAGAAGAAGAAGAAAAAGGAGGAAGTACATAATATAAAGACTAATGAAGAGGACAACGCTTCTGAAGAAAATGGATCTAGCTCGCAAGGAGGAGGAGACGAAGAAAATGGACAAGGAGGAGGGGATGAAGGAGAAAAACAAGGAGAAGGCGAAGTTGCACAGCCGAAATATCCCCCTACTGACATAGTAACACCGCATAAGAGGAAGTTTTCTCCACAGAAACCTTCAACAATAAAGAAGATGTGCGCTAGCAAGCCCCAGCTAGAGGCAACACTCACGGAGGATGACATCATCTTGGTCCATGGAGCCATGGAGGATGATTCCGAGGAAATCTTGCAGAGATATGAAGAGAAACAAGAGGAGTTGAATGAAAGGGTCGAGAAGGAACTAAATGAAATACAACAAGCTATTCAATTGATCTGCGTAGTACCTACTGCTCCTTCTTCGTCATAGGTTGCATATTTGGGGAATGAGTCAGCCCAATTAAGAAGACTTGCAGATGTGACTGAGGCTCGACTCCAGAAAGTCCACGAAGAGAAGTAGAAGGATACAAAATCCTTGAAACAAGAGAAAGAGGAAGTCTTAGAACAATTACTCATAGCGCGATACTATGTAATCACCTATGAAAATGAGAAGGAAGAGTTTCAGGCGATGGTCCAAGAGGAAAAAGTCCTGCTACAGAGAGGAAAAGAGAAGTTGCTCGCAGAACGGGCCAAGATTAAGGAAGTTGTCAGTAAATCACTTTGCTCTGTGCCAGGCTTGGCACAGGAGGAACATGAGTCAGTCGAGGTTCAAGTGGTGAAGCTCGTTGAGGCGATCTAGCATCTTCAAGCAAGGATAATAGATTTGGAGATCCAAGCAGTACCGAGCACCCCACAGGAAGTGCGCGATTAGAGGGAGGAATCTGATAAGAACGCAATAGTAAGGATTAGATCCCTCACCTCGGAATGCAAACAATTGAGCGATAGAAGTGCACAAAATTATGAATGCCTCGTAGAAGATCCAGAGATAAGGAAATTGGAATCACAATTACAAGAGGCGCAACAGTAGGCCTTCTTCGTGTAGGCGCAGATGAAGCTGCTCACCGCAAATGAAAGAATGAATAGGTCTCAGGAGTAGCGCGCGGTACAACAACAGATTACTTCCATCCAAGGAAGAGTAATGGAAGTCCCGCAAATATACAACTTGTGTAGGATTAATCCTGCAAGGTGTTTGAAGAAATTGAAGGACAAGGCTCGCAATTGGACCAAGTGTTTGCAACAACAAAATAGTGCCTAGAAGGGTCTGCTACAGAGAAAATGATCCAAGAGCTCATTGAGTAGGAGGCTCAGGTGAAGCAGCAAGTTGAGGCTTCTCGAGTGAATCTCGATGCCTTCAAAGCGACATTGTCCAGACCTGAGTGACTCAAGATGAGTCATAGGTGAGTGTTGGGGGCCTGTTGGCCCTCAACCAAGTTTTGAGGAAACCTTGTTCAATTTTGGACCACGTTTAGACTTCAACAGGCTGGTCGAAGATGGAGCACCCAGGTGGAGCTGAGATCACATATCTCACTTGTTTTGCAGGATATGTGGACCCAACAAAGGGTTCTTTAGGGTTTCGTAATGGTTTATGGGATGTCATCCCATGGGTTTACCCATGTTTAGGCCTTTTTGTAAGGAATTGTAAAAGTATAAATAAATAATATTGTAAGGTAGAAGAAGTCAAGCGATGTAAGAGTGAAGTCTTGGTAGCTAAGTGCAAGTAGTTATGAGTTTCTTTGTGCATCAAAATGTGTATGTAAGGCTCTGTGCTCAGTAGAGAAGTTGGCTTTGTGCCTTGAGCTAGTTTTGGGAAGGAGGATCTGGTGCTCAATGCGCAAATCTCTTGTCTAATGTGAATCTTGGCTCTGTAGCTTAGTGCATAGGAGTGGATGAATGTAAGAGTTTGAAGAATAATAAAGAAGGCAAAGCAGTTGGTGGACGTAGGCCCAAACTGGGGTGAACCACGTACATCTTGTGTCTTTGGTTTGCTTTGTGCTTTGTTGGTTATGTTATGAATCTTCTCAATGATTTTCTTATTATGTATGTTAGATAGCTATGTTGATGCTTAATGCTTAGTTGTGTTAAGAATGAATGAATGTTAGATCTAACTCAGTGCTCAGTGTTAAATGATTGAAGTATCTTTATTGTTATTGCGTTGATCTGTCTTATGGTTTATTCTGTGATGTTAATAAAGCTAATGAATTAATGCATATCACCTTCTAAGTGTTGCTAGAATACCCTGCGAAGTGTTATTATCACATATCTGTGTCCCATCTTGGTTACAGACACCTGAGTCTTATAACCCCCCCTGCTTCTATCTCGGGTGAGACTTCGCCTGCTTCGCAGGTGTTGCCGAAAGGGATGGTAGTTAGGGTTTTGTTGGTGCGTTGTTGAAGCATTGAACCCTGGGTATGCCCCTGTGTGAACACATGTATTAATAAAGAATGACATAGTATATAATATAGATGGATTTTATATTAAATGAATGAAGATCACCAAGTATAATCCCAGATCCCCACTCTTTCCTAGACTACAAGCACCTAATCATTGCAGTCACCCACATAACTATCTCGGGTGAGACTACGCAATATACTTTGTGTGTTATGTTTCCATCTGGTTTACCAGGAGGGGAGATAGTTTTATAGGGATTTGTTGGAAGCTTGTTTAGATCTGAACCTGGTTCAGCCTAAGAAGTAGGAAGAGGGAGTAGTAACCAACATATTTCCATCTAACAAAGTACTCCTACCACTAATTCTTACCAGAATGTGTGGTCCTCTATGCCAATACCTTATCCACTTCAATATATGATCCATCTAGGATCCATGCAATCCCTTTGATGGGGCCTACCCTACTAGGCTCACCTTCATCAGTCCTACAATGCTTCAATTGACTAACATGGAAAACCAATGGTGATATCACATATTCTTCAACAGGTCCAATTTGTATGCAATGTTCCCAATATTCTCAAGAACCTTAAATGGTCCTTCAAACCATCGTAGAAATGCATGAGACATGCCAATTGGTGACTTAAATTACTCTCTACCCAAATTGAGTATGACCATGTTACCAACTTGAAACTCCATTTCTCGTTTTCCATCATTTTCCCAACAATTCATCCTCTTGAATCCCTTCATCAACTAGATGCATGCCAATTCCACTTTTTCATTCCATCTTTTAATAAAACCCAAGGTTGATGGGTTTCACCCATAGTATCCTTGTTACACTATTTAAAGTGCCAACAACTACTACCCATTAGGCAACTCAAACAAACTACACCCAGTAGATGAACTCTTCTACATGTTTTAACTAAAGAGTTTGCATCCAATAACTCTAGCTAGTTGAGTTGGTCTATAAAAAATTATTCCTTAAGTAATCCTCCAAAAGGCCAGTGATACATTATATTTTCCAATCGATCATAGATGATAACTCGGACTCATCAAAAAATTGGCTCCAACAAGTCTGGACAACTCCATCCAAAATATCCTTATGAATATTGTATCCATGTATGATATAATGTTCAATGTGAGACTCTAATATTTAACAACATTCATGAAGAATATCTTCGCAACCTTTTTTACTACACAAGGAACCTTCATTGGAATGAAGATTTCATACTTGGAAAACAGGTCCACCACAACCAATATCCCATTATAACCTTCTAAAATAACTAATTGAGTGATGAATTCTATAGAGACACTTTCCTAAAGTCTCTCTAGAATTGGTAAAGGTTGGAGTGGACATACGTACATTTTGTTGTCTACCTTGTCTTGTTGGCACACAAGACAAGTTTGGATGTATTCCTCAACATATCATCTCATATGTTCACATTAATAACCTCATTCTAGCAACACCATTGTCCTTCATTATCCTAGGTGCCCTATGCAAAAAAAATCATGACACTCTCTCATGAACTCCTTCTAAAGGTTAAATGAATTAAGAAAATACGTGTGATCACCAAAGTACATAAATCCATTGTCCACCCAAAATTCCTCGTTTTTTCTTCTTTCCATAATTTCATAATGTTTAAAGTAGTGGGATCCTTGTCACCATGAATGCTTAGGTGACAACTTCCAATGAGAGGCATATTTACTTGTTTCCACATTGTTTGTATTCACCACAAACAACTTTCCTAACAAGTAGTGTCTTCGTTCTTATAGGCAATGAACAACTACTATCATATATTTTTCATGAATAGGGTACCTCTCTTCATAATTTTGTAGCTTTATTCTCTCAATTATGTTAATAGCTAATATTCCTACAGTAAAAATTCTCCATTAGAAAATATAAATAATCCATATACACCTAAAATGTCCACTCAAATTCTAACAGATTCAACACATGCTCCATCACAAGTATGTGCTTCAATTTATAGAATGTTACTCAACACTTCCTCGATCAATTTCATGGTCTATCCTTCTTGAACAAGTCAATAAATGGTGTTGAAAACTTATTGTAAGCTTCAATGAACCTGCGGTAATAGTTATCCAACCCAAGGGTAATCCTTACTTCATGGAATATTCACAACTCCTCCCAATCCTCAATCCATGTGGATGCATCCTTGGACTTCTTCAAGTAAATTTGATTCTACCTCAAATACCTCTACCAAATGCCTCTTATGATCTTCCATGTTCTCACTAAAAACCATAATGTCGTTCAAATAGATAACCATGACTAATGGGTCTAAGAATAATATGAGCACATCATTCATCAATATGTAAAAGGTATCAAGAACATTGCACAACCCAAAACGAGTAACAAGAAACTCAAAATTACCATACTCTATTATGCAAGTTATCTTCACCGCATATCCTTCAATGATCCTTACTTGGTAGTATCCCTGCCTAAAATACAACTTTGAGAAAACTTTCATCTTATCCCAACTTATTAAAAAAATCAATTGTTAAAGGTAACAAATATTGGTTCTTGGTGGCCTGCTTGTTTAATGCACCATAGTCTAAGAACATCATCAACTATGTTGTGTCCTTCTTCTTCTTTTATAAGAGGACCGTTGCTCCATAATGGGAACATTGAGGATTGATAAAGTTGGCACCAATTAGATTTCTCAATAACATCATTAATGATTCCAACTCTATTCTAGAAAATATATAAGGAGCCTTCGCAAGTGGCTACGATCCTAGTTCAATATCAATAGGATGATGAATGGTGTGCCTAGGTTGGAGAACTTTTGGAAAAGACTAGAATTTGGTTTGCAAACTTGTTCAACACATTG
Organism: Picea engelmannii; assembly: GCA_009831015.1. Lineage (NCBI taxonomy): Eukaryota > Viridiplantae > Streptophyta > Pinopsida > Pinales > Pinaceae > Picea > Picea engelmannii. The sequence continues at coordinate 80,429 of ML798861.1, forward strand.
ACAAGTGGTAGTGGAACATGCATACCCATTCCACCCTCATCCACTTCTCCCATCAACACTGCAACATAGAGATAAGTTACAGGCACTAAGCCACCCTCTTCTCCCATCAAAACACCAACTGCACCCTTCTGTCAAGCTTGTTGTTGTGCACAAAACACAAGACTTCCATCCACCAAGTATTTCCAACTATCCACAAACAACATGAGAACTACCTAAGTTATCCTTAGGAAGTCCTACCCAAGAATGAATTCAAAATGTTAAGCCCTAGAAAAAATCCCCATGTTAAGAATAAAACCCCTTTATATTAAGCCCTAGATATTGAGTTATTATATTTCTAGTGTTATATTAATAGGTCGGCTACAACCTTTCATTATACTCTTTCATTATAATTGTACCCTTTGTCTTCTATATATATACCAAGGAGACCTGATCTTAGGATTGTCTCATCTTGTGTTTTGAATTGGTTATATTGTAAAAGGAGGTTTCCCCCTCAAATTGGATTGTATTCATTGAATTTTTATCATTTTCAAGGCACTTGGTTCATAACATTTGGTATCAAAGCATAAGATCCTAGGGTTTCACTCCTTCAACTGAAACATCTTGGAATTTTCGCTATACTTTTTTTATAGAACGAGTAAAATAGAGAAATTTGGAGGTGAATGAGGAGACATAGAGAGTCACATATGGTCCAAATTTTATGTTTTTTGTTGTTATAGTTTCATAGATATATTATGTGGAAGTTAGGGTTTGTGGCTAGTCCTAAAATTGGTCTCAAATGAGCCATAATTTTATTTTCGCTATAAAAAAATTCGGTGAAGTTTCAAACTCAAAAATTTTCATAATCACGAGGAGACATAGGAAATTACATATGGAAAAAAACTCAGATTTTGAATCATTATAATTTATGAGATATAAATTTTGGAATCTAGGCTTGTTTACTAATATTTAAATTAGTCTTAAACAAGTCATTTTGGTATTTTTGATATAACTTTTTATCAATGGAGATTTAGACTATGAAATTTTTAGAAGTTTAATAAGTAATACCAAAGTAGTACATACCAAAATTTCAGACTCAAAAGGATTCAAATTTCATAGATATATTAGGAAAAATGTCAACCATCTAGAGTCTCCAAAATTAGGGTTTGAAAGGTACGTAACTTACATTTGGCATAACTTTTTATTGGAATATATATTTTTGGTTATTCAAAATTTGTGATAAAGAAAAAATGGAGTATTATTATTTTTATCCCACATGGCTCCAAAAAAAAATTCAACACCAATTAAACCTCTGGAAATATCATATATAACTCATGAAGAAAATGAGAAGATACATAACAAGCTATCCAAATTGGAGGGTCAACTTAAGGATTTGAGTGGCAGGTCAATAACAAGTTATGAGGTGGTAAACACACAAAGAAAAATTCAAGAGATGGAAAAGAAGATGGAACAAATGGAAAATAAGAAAGATGAAAATAAGGAAGAAATACAAAAATTCATGAATGAAATGTAAAAATCCATGAAGTCTATAGAAACCATTCTCTTACATAGGATCCCTAAAAGGGATATGGAGATCCAAGGAAATCATGAAAATAAGGATAACGATGGTATTGAGACTAAATCACATGTGGGGAATATTTTATCACAATTGGAGAGCACAAATATGGAATATCATAAGCATTCATCACTCCAATATCCACATCATTGAGGTTTCAATGTGGCACAAGGGATTATTTCATTCTGAATGTCGATACGAGGAAGTTTAATGGTAAAGATCCTATAACATGGATCTTCCAGATGGAGAAATTATTTGATCTACACCAAGTGCCAATATTACAAAAAGTAAATCATCAATTTGTTTGGTATCAATGGCTTTGTGAAATAAAAAAAGATTATATTATCTCTTGGTTCATTTTTACAGAGGAATTGAGAGAACATTATGGGGATATTAAGAGTAATACATTATTTAGACAATTGATAAATATTTGGAAAAAAGTTCCAATTACAAAGTAGAGTCAACAATTCCAAAAGCTCAGTCTCAGGATAAATACCATTCCAGAGAATATTTTGTTAGATATCTTTATGGGAACTTTAAAGGAGAACATTCAACATGACATACATCTCTTCGAACCTTGATCCGTCAGGATTTTTCGAATGACTTATGGTTGAGTTTTTAATTTGCATGAATTAATTGACCATTGGGAAACTTAACGAAAGAACGAGAAAAGAAAAGGAATTATACAACCATTTACATATATGCAGATCTGAAATGCAATGAAAGACAGCAAACCATAATACACAGGTTGATAACAGAGTTCGGCACAACTTTGCCTACGTCTCCGGGCCTTTTCTTTGTGGGGGAGGCTTCTTTATTTCTGTTCGAAATATAAATAGTACATCATTACAATGTCGAATGGCTTCAAGACTGATCTGGTCATGTTCGCCCAGATCTCTAGAACCCTACACAAAAAACGGCACGCAAAACGGATGTTCGAAGCTCTCATAAACGGTCCAACAACATCTCCTCCTCAATGGCTTCCCTGCCTCAAACTGGCTTTGACTTGGCTTCTCCTCAGCATCTCTGCTCTGAATTCTCTCAAAAGCTGTGCCCTTGGCCTCAAAATGGCCTTGGTTATATAGCTGGGAAAGTTGGTTGTCCATCTCCAACTTCCTCCCAAAAATTAGGCTCTAAAAATGCCCAATAACTCCCAATTACACTAAAAATGAGTTAATTACATTTAAAAACTCAAAAGTGGTTATAAAACCCACTTTAAACTATAATATAGTTGCAATTTGGGCTTAATCCCCCTCCAACCGCATGCGCGCCCCTTTTGTTGGTCATATGCAACTCCATGTGGCCGAGTGCTAGCCTTTGGGCTATGCGCTGGCCCCCTCTGCACTCGCACCTAGTCGCATGGTATGTATATAAAAACCGTGGGTTATAAATATAAAACCCATTACAAATCGCGCGCACACTATATAAAATGTGGGTCATATGTGGAACGACGCAAAATCGTGGGTTTAACACAAACCCCGCGCCCTTTTCAATCAGCTCCCGGTCATGTTGGCACTATCATATAACCCCGGGCTAGTGGCTTGGTAACGGTCCATTGTACTGACCCCTGCGCTCCCGGGCGTATCGGGTGGTCATGTGGTGTGGCGTTTGCGCCGAGGACTGGGGCTAAGCCCCGGCCCTTTTTCCCGCTGGCCAAACATTTAAACTAATTTAAATAATATTTCGTCCGTTCCAATAACAAGAACCACCGTGTGGCCTGTTGGCCCGATGGACTTTACGAAAACTCTGCCAAAGCGGGAGGTCACCGGTTCGAATCCAGTTGATGACACATTCTTTTGAACCAAACCATTAAACCAATACCAGGGTGCCACGTGGCAGCCGTTGATTGGGCCACGTGGCACCCAACCATTCGCTCGAACAGTGCCACGTGTCACTTGCCGATAGGTCCACATGTCAGAGCCGTACTGCCATGTCATCCACCATGTCAATTGCTGCACGATCCAGTCATTTGCCACGTCACCTACCGTACATCTTCCCAGTCATCTTGCCACGTCAGCTGCTGACGTCACCCGTGCCACGTGTCACCCTTCTAATGGTGACACATGTCACTTCAGGATTGGTCCAACCGTACGCTAAAAGTGCCAAATCTGCCTGACACGTGTCATCACCTGGAGCCACCACGTGTCCTGTACGAACCTGCCACGTGTCCTGTACGAACTTTCCACGTGTCCTGTACGGACTGTACGGACTGCACAGTCAGCAAAAAAAAATTTGCATGTTTGACTTTTCGGACAGAATGCGATATCTTCTCCATACGGACTCTGTTTGACAAAGTAAATATACCACCGGAATCAAGAAGACGAGACAGACGCAATGGTGTTGGTTTCATCGGATTCCGAGCACTTTCATTTTTGAGCATTTTTCAAGCTCTGACAGGCTTCTGAATCCGATTTCGGATCAAACCTAAATCCCTAGAGCATGCTTTAATTATGGCAAGGAAAGTGGAAAACAAAAATATGGCTACTAGAAGGGTTGTCGCTAACAACTATAAAGAGCACCATGTTCCCTCTCTTGACCTCACTACACCGTCAAGGTTAACACCTAAGAAAATAGATGAAAGAAGATCAAAAGGGTTATGTTTCAATTGTGACAGCAAGTACAATAAGGGGCATAAATGCAGTGAGAAGAAATTATTCTACATAGACCATGAAGAGGAAGAAGATCAAGAATTGGAACCATCACAAAATCTAGATCTAGAAGAGACTACTCCAACGATATCTTGTCATCTATTGGTCAGCATAAATACTCCAAAAAACCTCAAGATAGAAGGTTATATCAAAAAAAAGTTAACAATGTTGATTGATTCTGGTGGTACCCATAACTTCATCAATTACAAATTATCAAAAAGTCTCAATTTATTTGTATTTCCATCACCAAATTCCCAAGTAACGATTGCAAATGGAGGTACCATAAATTGTTCAAGGAAGTGCCATAGTATTAAGCTCAATAGGAGGGAGTATTTGTTGAATAGTCCCATGATTTCCATCCAAATGGGTGGTGTTGATCTTATATTAGGGGTCCAATGGTTATAATCATTGAGAAAAATGGTCCTTAATTTTCAAGGTCTTTTCATGATATTTTCCTTAGAAGGCAAGGAAATTGAGTTTAGAGGTATCCAAGGGAAACCCTCTAAAGTGATAAACTCTAGCAGCATGACAAAATTGTAGATTTTAACCTTGTACAATATTTTCTACAAACAGATTTTCAGTAAAAGAATAGAAATGATATAATGGAAAATACAAACATTACACAGATATTTTTCCCCTAGAAACCCAGACCGAGAAAACTGACATATTTTATATTCATTCATTGTGATACATTGTTTACAATACAATATACATATAGAAGCCAGCGAAATACAAAACCCTAACCCAATGACCTGGATTAGTCAACAACCCTAATTCTTTAACCGAAAATAGAAAACCATCGGCAAAATACCATGTGCCAAAAAAGCACCTAAATATGTGACACGGTTCTCGAGGCAGAAAAAAAAATTCAGGGGTGCTTCCCCCCTGCACCCCTCAAGGGGGGGCCTAGCGCCCCCCCCCTCTAACCCCCCTGCATGCCCGGAACAACGCACGAACACTACTACTCATGCAAAGAATATAACACATACCCAACATTCTCCCTCTTCTTGTTTTCTTTGCATACAGGGGGTTACAGGGTTACATAGTCAACAATCCAGGGAAGCAATGCCCATGGATCCTCTACACAAAGAGAAATTTCTAGTGCTCACAGATTTTGTTAATGAGTCTGCAACATTCTTCAAAGTGTCCACCTTCATCAGCGATACTTTTTTTTCTTCAATCATGTCTCTCACAAAGTGATATTGAATATCAATATGCTTTGTCTTTGAATGATAAGTCGGGTTCTTTGCCAATAAAATTGCACTTTGACTGTCACACTCTATCTTAAAGCTTGTTGTGCCAACCCAATACCTGAACACAATATTTGTAACCATAATTCTTCCTTACTTGCATGAGTGGCTGCCATGTATTCATCTTTTGTAGTTGAAAGTGCCACTACAGCTTGTATTTTTCTCATCCAACTTATTTCTCCTCCAAACAGGTTAAACACATACCCACTTGTATATCTCCTACGATCCATATCTCCAGCCGAGTCCGCATCCACAAATCCATGTATATCCACCACTTTTTCCAATCCCGGTCTTCCTTCGTAGCACAATCTGTAGCTAGCAATGCCACACAAATACTTGAAAACCCTTTTTACTGTTGTCCAATGCTCCTTCCCTGGTTTTGACATATACCTGCTAAAAAATCCCACTACATGTGCAATGTTCAATCTAGTACAGACCATTTCATACATCAAACTACCAACTGCACTCGCATATGGAACACGAAACATGTCCTCCTCCTCTCCATGTGTCTTGGGACACTGATCCGCAAATAAATTTACACCAACAGGAATAGGAACCTTGACCGGTTTACATTCTTTCATATTAAACCTCTGCAATATTGTCTCGACATATTTTCTCTGATTTAACTAGATTTTTCTCTTTTTCCGATCTCTTTTAATTTCCATGCCCAAAATGAAATCTGAAGCACCGAGATCCTTCATGTCAAATTTAGAGGACAACTGATTTTTCACATCCTGGATAATCTTCTTGTTGTTTCCTATCAACAACATGGCATCCAGATACAAGACCAAATAAATAAAATGATCACCAATTAATTTAAAATACACACAGTGAACCTCTTTGCTTCTTGTGAATCCAAGTCCCACCATATAAGTATCAATTTTTTTATACCACATCCTTGGTGATTGTTTTAAACCATACATGAAATTTTTCATCTTGCATACTAGCTCCTTCTTTTCCTTCACAACATAACCCTCTGGTTGCTTCATATAGATTTATTCTTCCAGATCCCCATGTAGTAATGTTGTCTTCACATCCATCTTTTCTACTTCAAAATCAAATGCAACAACAACATATAACATAAATCTTATAGATTTTAACTTGGAAACAGGAGAAAAAATCTCACCAAAATCAATTCCCTCAACCTAGGAATGACCCTTTTCTACTAACCGAGATTTGTATTTCTCCACTTTTACTTATGCATTCAACTTATTTTTAAATACCCATTTGCTACCAATGGGATTTCTTCCATTCGGAAACTCCACTAGATCCCAAGCCTCATTATTATCCAAAGATGCCATTTCTTCATCCATGGCCCTTTTCCAGATATTTCCATCCTCTGAATCTGATGCCTCCCTAATAGTTATAGGATCATCATTAGTAATAGACAAAGAAAAATTTGAAAGGAAGTCAGATGGAGTATACCTTTCTGGTAGCCTTCTTTCTCGGACCAATCTCCTCAATATTGCAGTATGAGGATCTTTTGATTCTGATTCTTGTTCTTCTGTAGAGTCTGATTCATTATCCTTTAAATCAAACTCTATTTTCTTTGGTTCTTCCTTACTTGGTAGGACTTCTTGTTTAACAACATCCCTCATTTCTCTAAATACCACATCTCGGCTATACACTACCTTCTTATTTTTTGTGTTCCAAATCTTATAACCTTTGAGACCATCTTTATATCCAATAAAGATACACTTTTCGTCCTTCTTATCTAGCTTACTCATGTTTTCCTCTAGAACATGAACATATGCATCATAACCAAATACCTTACCAGAAGGTTCCTTACCAGTCCATACCTCTTGTGGATTCTTGTCATCCAACGTTGATGAGGGTGATCTGTTGACCAGGTAACATGCAGTACCCACTGCCTCTGCCCAGAATTCTCACCCTAACCCGGCACCACTAAGCATGCACCTTGCTTTTTCCATCAACGTCATGTTCATCCTTTTTAAAACTCCATTCTGCTGAGGTGTATATGGAGTAGTCTTCTGCCTTGCTATACCACACTTCTTACATAATTCTTCAAATTCATTCCTGCAGAACTTTCTGCCATTATCTATCCTCAACACCTTAATTATTTTCTCTGTTTGATTCTCAACAAGAGCCTTAAACTCTTTAAACCCGTCAAAGAATTTAGATTTCTTCCTAAGGAAATATATCCAAGTATTCCTCAAGAAGTCATTTATAAATGAGGCATAGTACAAATATTTTCCCAATGATGGGACCGACACAGGTCCAAAAACATCACTGTGAACTAGTTGTAAAATTCCTTCTTCCCTCGTTGCACCAGAGGGGAATCTTACCCGATTTTGCTTCCCATATAGACAATGTTCACAGAAATAAAAATCCAGAGAGCAGTTAGACATACCTTCAACCATACCTTTACCATGTAGTAGTCGAAGACCCTTCTCTCCGATATGCCCCAGACTTTGACGCCACAACATAACCTTTTCTCCAGAGACTGTAGGAGTTCTTTCTTCTTCAACTCCAATATTAGGAAAAATGGAACTATTACACCCATCACTAATAGTGCTTCCTTGCAGCTTATACAGAGTTCCAAACCTAACTCCTTTGAGCAACACCATTTCTCCTCAAACCATCCTACAGGTTTCCTTTTCAAATATTGTTTTTACCCCTGCATCACCCATTTTGCTTACAGAAATCAAATTTCTGGCCAAACTTGGGATGTGCAGAACACCATGAAGTTTTCTAATCCTTCCATCTATGAGACTCAACTTGAATTTTCCTCGTCCTATGATTTTGGTTGTTGAATCATCACCTAAGAAAACATTACCTCCATCATACCTTTCATATTCGCAGAACCACTCCCTATGGGGAGTCATATGAAAGGATGCACTAGAGTCAACCAACCATGCCTCATGATCTGCATGTGTGGTTGAAGAAGCCAAGTACACATCCCGTCCTTCTTCCTTGGAGGCATTTTCTTCTGTATAAGGAGATTCTTCAGATCCCTTCTTTTTCTCAACTTTGGATCTACATTGCTTCTTGTAGTGCCATTCTTTTCCACATATCCAACATACCTTTACAAAAATTCTGGGAGATTTAGATCTACCCTTAGACTTAGATCTCCCACTTGATAACTTACATCTATTTCTTTCCTAGCAACGTCCTCTTGCAAATAATTTGTTTGTTCTTTGTCCTTCCATATTCTTTCGTCTTGTCTCCTCCGACAACAAATATGAGACCACTTCATCAAAATTCAAGGAAGTTGTATTACTACCTATGGCCACAACCAAACTATCCCACGAGCCTGGTAAAGAACACAATAAACTGATACATTTATCTTCATATGAAATTTTAATCTCAACAGATACTAACCGACTTACCACAGTATTGAAGCCGCTCAAATGATCTGCCACCGAGTCTCCATCTCTCATCCTAAGGTTATAAATTTTCTTTCTCGGGAATAGTTTATTCACTAGGGACTTAGACTGATACAACTTCCCCAACTTATCCCATAAATCCTTGGTTGTAGCTTCCTCTGACACATTCAGTAATACTGAATCTAAGAGACACAGTCGGATTGTGCTATTTTCCTTCTAATCCAACTTTTTCCAGTCATCTATTGAAGTTCATGTAGGTGCAATACCTGGATCTACCGTGATCCACTGATCTCTGTCCACCAACAGATCTTCCATCTTGAGCATCCACAATTCAAAACTTTTCCCATTAAACTTCTCGATCTCCATCTTCGAATTGCTTGCCATTTATTTTCACCTGAAAAATCAATACCACAAATCTCCCACTATAACAAGGCTTATCACAGACACGAGCCAAACCCTTGACCATAAAGGCATCCCCCTGAAGCCAACAAATCCCTGATACCAAATGTAGATTTTAACCTTGTACAATATTTTCTGCAAACAGATTTTTAGTAAAAGAACAGAAAGGATACACTGGAAAATACAAACATTACACAGAGATTTTTCCCCTGGAAACCAAAACCGGAAAAAATAACATATTCTATATTCATTCATTGTGATACATTGCTTACAATAAAATATACATATAGGAGCCAGCAGCATCCAAAACCCTAAACCAATGACCTAGATTAGTCAACAACCCTAATCCATTAACCGAAAATTAAAAACCATCGGCAAAAAACCATGTGCCAAAAAACCACCTAAATATGTGACATGTTTCCTGAGGCAAACAAACAAATTTGGGGGTGTTTCCCCCCTACACCCCTTCTAACCCCCCATGTGCACTTGGCGCAACACACTCATGCAAATAATTAACACATACCCAACAAAAATTACTAAAAAAGGGACACCATGGTGTAATTGCACAATTGTTCTCACTATATGTTTAAGCATTGTAATGTCCCTGATCCAGACCCTTTGTAATTGTACATATAGGTTGGTGAGCCATTGGTACTAATTGTTAATGTAAAGTATGTATAGGTTGGTGAGCCATTGGTACTAATTGTTAATGTAAAGTATATATAGGTTGATGAACCATTGACACCTAGTTTTGGTATTGCGTGCACCTAGGTAAGTGCGTGGAGAGTTGTTATCAAGATATGGGCCACACATGTCATAGTGTTGTGCGCACTTGGGTAAGTGCATGGTAATGACATAAAGTGTGCATAGTTAATATGTGTGTGTGTGTGTGTGTGCGTGCACACGCGTGCATG